>WAAE01001760.1:0-18433 GCA_013400495.1 Nicator chloris | reverse complement strand
CACACACTCACAAAGACACACACGCACATTTTCTGATTTAAATCCTTCTTTTTCTTTCCCTTAACCTGCACTCCTGAAGCCTAAAACATACATTCCTCCTTTTTTAGCAATTTTCACAGGCCACCAGGCTAGAGTACTGACTATGTCTGTGCTACAAAGAAACAAATAACAACAAGGAGAACCCACCAAATGGCTGAGGTAGTGAGGTTTATAAAGCATCCTTAACACGTGCATGAAAGCCACTTTCCATATGCAGTTGTGATGCAGTCATACTGTGTTTCAGAAACAGGAAAGTGTACATGTTACACAAATCTGCACTACTGTTCGTAGTTCTTTTCTGGACACATATATAAAGTGTGTATTGACTCCATGTTAAGAACCATGCAGAAACATTACTAAACATGCTTGTGTACAGCCCACATTCTCCTTTCATTACAACACAGCCCCTGCTGGCAATGTTACAAATAGGTGTTTCTTTAAAAAGTCAGGTTTCAGAAGTTTTTGTGTGCAAGGGCTGCAGTTTCAAGCTTTGCCTTTACCACAATAGTGCAGCTGGGTTTGGGGCAACTTGCCCTTACCACTGTCATTAACTCAGCCATTTGGAAAGAGAGTTTTGGGTGACATTTGCTAAACCTCCTTCTATAGCTGCCTGTCCCAGTAAAAATCTTCCACATCACAAGTCTTGTAATTTCTAAGCATAGTTATTTAAGTGCCTCTTTTATAATTATTCTATTTCTTCCTTCAGAATGCAAATAGACAGCAATAGACACAACAGAACCTGAGAACAAAATACAGGCCCAGCCATCTCAGTAAGGAATTAAGTAAAAATCGGGGGGGATAAAAAAGAAAGGAGAGAGATTAAATTTCAACTGTAATGTAATAAAAGATGGAGATGGAGGTGCCAATGAAATCTGCCGAAACTAAATTTCAGAAGCACAGCTTTCTCATCTTGAAATGTTACACCCATAAAAACAGCCTATAAAATTAATCTACCTGGAGATTTTCCATGTTAAATCAGCTCAGAAATAACTTTTGAGCACTTATGGCATTATATCTAAAATACATATTCTCCTGTTGTCCATATATCAAAATCCTGTATATTTTGAAAAATAAGCTCCGAGCTGCACTGAAATGTTTGTATTATAAGAAAGAGCAGTAATAAAGTATATCACTTTCAGAGGGATTTGACATTTGTAAGCATTCTCTAAAAATTTGCATCGGGTTGCATTATTGGGTGAGTATGCTGCTTAAAGCTTCCTAAATTCACTTTTTTTGAAGAGAAGTATACGGAACAGTGAAAAGCAACAAAAGAAGGCAAAAAGTCAGTATATATTTTCAACCTGCATCTGAAAATGAAATTCCTAAAATGCTGTTGTTATCCATTAACCAGAGTGAAATATGGTCCATTCATACAAACTCTTTCATTCTGTTTGCTCAAGGGAAAGGGACATTCAGTATGAGAAAGAGAATATCAGTGGAGTAATTTCCAAAGAAAATAAACATTTACTTCTCACAGGAAAATAATTTGCTTTTTCAGTTTGTCAGAACCGAAAATAAAGAGCATTTAGACATCTATGTTCATATTCTAATCAATTTGCCCAAATTAGGTTCTTGTAAAATTTAGCATGAGGTATGTAATAATTTGTGCAAATTCAAAGGTAGCATTTCTTTCCTGCCTAGAAAGCTGTAATAGGCAAAGTAGCTGATACAAGTAGAGAAGGGGAAAAAAGAAAGAAAAAAAAAAAAAAGAAAAAAAAATGAGAAAAATATTTCATAGTTTTGGGTCCTTTCCAAGAACTTTACCATATTTTGCAGATTCTCAGTTTTCAAATAAAGGTGTCTTAGCCCTTTGAATTGTGGAGATATTCTTGCCTCTGTAAATCAATGTATTGTTGCTAGCCAGCCTTGCAGAAATCTGTCTACAGCCAGTCAGACAGAAACAATAGGAGCGACAATTATATGGACTCTTTTCCCTCCCTCCAAAATTAATGTGGTTTTCCCTTAAAATTGCAAGGCAATTTTATTAAAGGATGTGTTAAGGTTCAAAATACTAAGTTAGAATTGAGCAGAGGTTGCACTGTAAAAGTACGTATAATTAAAGTTTACAGCATCCTTTTTTTGCTCATGTAATGTCACTTTCTGTTACTTTTATCAACTCAGCATTGCAGATTAGGCAGGGAGATGAATTCTGTAAGGAAATAAATTTGGGATGAGCATTTGGATTTTATCAGGTCTGGATATTTAGTCAAATATGGTGTTTCAGGCAACGTTATTGAAAAAGGGGAGAAAAAAGCCAGTTGCGGACTGAACTGTACCAAGTCAAACTACTGTTAAAGCACTGCATGCCATGCAGGAAGCAGCTTCAGAAAATCATGATTAATGTGGTAAAAAACATATTGTTGAAGTGTCTCAGCATTTCAACCAACATAGCTGAGTTCAGGACACGGTCCAATCCTTTTTTTTTTTTTGTTTTCTCACCTGAAACTTTCATTAAAATCTATTTTGCCTTCCTGTTCCAGCTGTTTATAACTTACTTTAATTTACTTCTCCAAAAATCCACCTGAACTTCAGTGAAACATTTGGTTTTACAATTTGTCAACTGTACAAAGGTGGTGTGGTACAGCATGTTGTTAATGTGCTTTATATTTCTGAATCTGGAAGCTCTCAGCAACTTAAACATGTTCACTCACGTTTCTGACACATTTATCCACAGAACGGGTTCAGAGGTGGACATTCTCTGATGTGAAATCAAGGTGCTACAGAATTCTGCAGAATCTATAGAAATACCTCCACAGATTTTGCCAAAAAACCTCAGCAGATTTATATTGGCCCTGCCAATGACTTTCTGTTTAACTTGTAATCAAAACAACTCAAACCCAGTTACTGTTTGCATATCTGCCAAGCCTCTCAATTTCAGCAGTAGGCAGCAGACTCTCAGTATGACAGCCTGTCTTTCAGATTCAAGCTGAATCTGCCAAGGCTCCACTACAGAGGCAACTGGTAAATTAAATGCCAACAAGCAAGGACATTCATGTACCTTTACACTCTGCACATGAAGAGACATCACAGGCCTCTTCATTCTAATGGGTGCTTTGTGTGTTTTGGGCTGCAAAGTAAAGAGTGCCTGCTCTTATGCATAATGAAACCATTGCATATATATTAGTTTAGCTGTATTGCTCTAATTCTATGGTCACAAATTACCTAGGCAGTTTTCTTCTTACAGAAAAGCAGAAAATACTTTTGTTACTGAAATTAACCCACTGAAATCGGGCAGGGAAAGAAAATGCCAACTTTTAAACCCTCTTCCACCTAAAGACAACAGATAACATTATGTAGCCAGGTTACAGCAGAGTCATTGCCAAGGGTAACAAAAAAAAAGAAACAGTCAAAATCATACTGTCAAATCTTTAATTCTCTTGTTCATAATATGGGCACGTTCTCTGATTCTGAAGAGGAAGATCTTTTTAAAGCCATCAGTACTACTGATTATTCTTTATAGCAAGCAGTAGATGTTAATTATATTTATGTAATATTGACTCTTATTAATACTTACAACTTGCATGAGACTTTTTGATTATTGATAGCTGATGCAGTCACTATTGCCAAGCTCAGACTAGAGATTTGGAGTGCACAACCATAATACAACCAGAGATATTAATACCATTGAGCATAAATAACAGCACTTGACAGACTCAAGTAGGGGGAAAAGCACTAACACTGGTTACTCTAATGGATAGAATAAATGATAGAATCATATAATGAGTTTACAGCAGCTAGGTTTAGTGAAATCTATTTCTGAAGTAGGAAGGGGGGGAAAAGTAGCAGTTTTGGTAACAGAATGAGGGTATGAACACATTAAAAATTAACAGGGTGTATTCAGATAATTGAAAGAAAAAGCACTGGCATGGGAAATTTAGCTGTTGTAACTCACACGGCTCTACAGTGGGCATTATCACTGTTTCCTGTCATGGATTTAATCTGCCATCACACTTGTAAATGAAAGAAAGAAGTATGAGCTTCCCAAGAGTTCCTACAATAACATGAGAGGGTTTTCTTTTTCTTTTTTTTTTTTTTTTAAATAGAGTGCGGGAGAGAAATCTTCAGTTACTGTTGTGCAAGTGTCTTTTTTATTTACTGTAATTTGGCAGACACATCTCTGCAAGACTTCAGAGCTAAGAACGTAGAAAACTTTGACGTTCCTTTGACTTGAGCTGGTTGAGATGCATCTTCTTAGTAGTTGTAGAGAAATATTATATTGTTGCAGCTTCCTGGTGATAGCAGTGAACTATGTTTCATTTTACAATGGCAGTTCTTCCTTTCTCCACTTCCATCCAGCATCTGCAGTACTTACCTTTGTCACACCAAGATTTACTTTAACTAGAACTGCGTCAGGTATCCCCAGAAAAATGACAAACTAAAATTAACCTATAATTGTAATATGAGCCTGAAGGCATGCACTTACTGAGAAAGAATTCACCTTCTATGGGCACATATACACATGGGGAAATATTAGAGGGATGTTTGAAATTCCAGACCTCACAATTTCATTAATCAATGAGTAAATCAGTTAGCACCCAGCCAGGCTATTTTGCTGTGTGACCTAATCTTTAGCTTGAACTTGCCATTTCCTGATTTTATGTCATTTCTAGGGCCTGATGCAGTGGTTGCTGAAGATACAAGCAAAACTCTTGTGAATCATAAGGGCTGCAGCATCAGGTCCCTGAATCAATCCTTCCCCTTCCATTTATTAACAGTATTTTGTAAGTATGTAAGTTAAATATATCAGTAATAATATGTGTTTAACAGTGGAAGTTATAAGCATGTGTCCTTCAAGATTAAAAAAAACACAGCTCCAGAAATCCTTGTGGTTCTCAAGTTCCCTTTTTCTCTACTCCTTTATTTCAGCCACCTGTCTGTAGGCTGGAAGTTAGTTGCTGGCGAGCCTGAGATAGAGATGGTGCAGCCAGTAGGACCGGCAGCTAAAAATCTCCATGTATCACTGGTATATAAAGACACGCTATCCCCTCCCTGAGGCCTACCTAAGTTAGAACATAAAGTGCAAGTACATACAAGTTAAAAATAATGAAACTTCTCCAGTTTCCAGGAGCTACTGAATTTGGTTTCTGTGAACAGATATTTCGATGTAAATATTCTCCCAAACATTACTTTAAACAATCCGGTTCTGTCTGTCTGTGCTAGATAGGTTTTGTTAAAGCCCATTTTTTTTTTTTTTACAGTAAAAAATTCTCATTGAAAAAAATGATTAATAGATGTANTCATTGAAAAAAATGATTAATAGATGTAGTTCAGGGAACAAAAAAAAAAAAAAAAAAAGGAAACAACAAAAAACCAAAACAGAACAAAACACACACATACATAGCTTTTGCTAATAATAGGGCAATAATTTCCTGGTTTGCATTCTGACCCACCCGAGGGCACCGGGCTTGGGGCTGGGGGAGGGGAGCAGAGCTGGGTGATTAAAGGGTTAATATTCAAATGAGAAATTTGCAAGGCCTGCATAATGGAACTGCCACCCTGATAACAATAGGAATTTTTAACAATATCGAGCCTTGTTAGCAAGAGAGTTACAAGCATTGAGGGCAATCAGTGTGTCTTGTCAGTTTCTTTTTATCTACCATCTCCAACCGCCAAGGAACCGAAATGAAGCACTTTGGAATTATCAATTTCAGCCACATTTGCATAACAAAGCCCCCGAGGAAGAGGCATGATAAATGTGAAGGACCCCTCTTGGAAAAGGAACTGTCAACCGCGCCCCGAAAGATTCTCCGACCGAGCGCATTCTCGGGGATTGTAGTCAGCGAAAATAAAATGAAAGCATTAAAGAAAGTCATTCTCTCAGAGAGAAAAATCTCCCCCTCTGCACAGAGAGAACTGGATGAAATGACATTATGCATATGAAAATGTCCAGAAAGATGTTTGATTTATGTATGCATTAGATGCAAATTCCATTACCGCACGCGCGCTGTTGTGTGATTTGGCTCTGAACACATCACTGCCCTGATCAAATCTGATCTCATTAATTCCGACAAGGAGAGAGAGAGGGAATTGAGAAGAATTTATGGCCTGGACACTTGAAAGAAGTAAATTGTAATTCTGTTTAAAGCTGTAGCGAACCTTTTAAACACCTTTTATTATAGAAAAAAGCACTTACTTTTATAACACTGTTAGAACTTACTTAATCTTGTACTTGGAACTTCTAGTCCTCATTTAAAAAAATCTATGACCTTGTTTGGTGGGGGGGGGGGGGGGGAGAGAAAGACAGAGACAGAGAGAGAGCAAAAAATATGCCTGTCTTAGACTGAAATCCAGCAGAAGCATCATAATAATATGATCAAAGAGGACCTATTGACTATCTGAATAATCGTGTGAAAATTCTGCTCTGCTGATGTATGTTTATTTTTAAACAATCTTTTAATATCCTCAAATCAAATGTCAAATACTTTACAAGTGTTTTTATGGGAGATAGACATTGCATGCTTTAAAATGTTATTAATTGTGATCTAGATAAAAAAATGAGCACATGTTTTATAACAATATTCTCAAGCACTGCAGTGGTGTCAGCTAAAACTGATATGTGTTCCGTTCTGAGATATAGACAATTTAAAGACAAAAAAACCCATATCTTTGTTAAAAAGGAAGTGTATTACTGTAGGGGGAAAAAAATGTTTCTTACATTAATAAAGATTCTTATCCTTGTTTTGCTCCTGAGAAAGACCTTAATAACTCATTTCCTCCCTTCATGAAAGATAATCACCCTTCATGGGTGAGATATCCTGTATTTACTTGATACCAAGTGTAAAACTGAAATAGTGTCTCAATATGTTATTGCATTGTATAATCAGTGTTCCTCCCCCAACATTCATGAACCCCCAGGGTGCTTCATAGCCTAGAATAGTTTCATTTCTGTTATGCATCTTCCGTTTTAGTGAGATATGATGAAGTACCTCCCCAGAAAAGAAGAGAGATGAAGAGAGTGAAAGCAAAAAAATAAAAAACCCCAAGTGCCCCTTGATTCCTAAAATCTTAGTTGCCTATCACGATTCATTTACAGAGAAATGAATGATTTCTGCAGTCTCCCCAATGAAGCCTGCAGCTTTCTTTGATAATCTGATCCAATTGAAGTAACTGTTGAGCAAATGTTACCCAGAGAGATACAGAAAACTTATAATTTATTGTATATATAAACACAAAACAATAACTTGTAAGTAAACCATGCGAACGCAAAACTTGCAGGTAAACCATGAGAATGTATTTTAAGCATCATTCACATTTTCAATGGTTAATATTGATTTCTTGCAGAGGGTTTTTTTTCAATCTTTCCACATGCAGAAACTATGTGTTTAGACATTCAAGCACAGTAAATGTTACCCTTTGAAGTGTTATTTTAGTATTTTTGGCTACCAAATTCAATCATTAGCTTATAAAAAAGGGAACACAGACCTGATTTATATAGAAATTTCAATGGAATCCTAAGTATGCATTCAAAAACCACTTTGCAGAAACACGCAGACGTTATAGTACATAAATGAGTACAGATATATCCTGTCATTTTGTTATTGTGTCCTCACTGCGTACACATTTCTGTGGAAGTATTTGAACGTGCTTATGTATATGAAAAATAGCAAAGAAATATGTTTTGTAAGCTTATAATAAAGTGGGCATTTGTTAAGGTGAATATGAATGCTGCTTTTTGACTGTACTAAATCGAGTACACTGAAATATGCGGTCTGCATTGTGCTGCAAGCATGAAACAACTTAACAATTTGTATATCTAAAATATAATTATGCATGATGCAATATTTATCTGAGAATTCTAAAGAATCATTTCTCCTAAATAAGCACTCTTTCCATTATTAACTAGAGTATGGACTACTTTACGTTATGTTTAAAAAGAAAAAAAATCACTCAGAATATTCTCTGAGTGTAGATTTTCAGAAAATTAGAACAGTGTGAGAGAAACTGTAATTGCAAAATTTGGTTTGGTGTTTTACATAAGGTTATCTCCCTCCTCCTGCATATCCTTTAGCATATCACTGAATGCATTTTATTAAAATATTCAAGCCACCTGTCCATTTGAAGCTGTTTCAGTTATCACCCAAAAAATAAAAGCAATTTTGTACTTCAGAACACAGGAACCCAGAAATAAGTTTCCACTACTGGTGGCTAATTAAGCAGATTGAGCTTGCTGTCCCTTTAAAAAAAAAAAAAAAAAAAAAAAAAAAAAAAGGTAGAAGAAAAAAAAAAGCCCAAGCCAAACCACAACAACAAAAGAAACCACATCCTTTTTGCCACCCTAACCCCTCCTCCTGGTCCCCCCCCAAATACACACAGAGACACACAGACTACCCTTCAATGAGTGGTTCAGGCTCCCTGATTAAGGTCATGCCGTTTGTTCATTACTGGCCTGGCTAATGTGATTGAATTGGAACAATACCTTTGAACTCCTTGGCTCTGATCTGCATACTAATTGACTCTCTTGTCCTTGGAAGTGACCTTGACAGGCTTTCCACCACTCTCAGAATGGCTGACCAGTTTCTTATGAAAAGTTCCTAGTAAAAAAAGCCCCAATCCCAAAATACGAATTAGTCATTTATACTACTTTTCTCTGTATTCATATTTCCTTATATACCATTAGAAAAAGCAAAATTGTTACTCCCTAGCTCCCCCTGGATGCTTATTAATACTTGAAAATCACAGTGTCACTTTAAAGTACTGAAACAGTGACAGCACTGTTTTGAAAGAGTTCATTGTTGCAGCTCAAAACACATTTTATACAAATTTTCAGGTGGTTTTTTTCCTTGTTACACAAAGGGCTGCAGTTTAACTCATGGACCTTTACATCATCATAATTTTTCTTTTCTTTTTTTTTTTTTATTAAAAAAAAATCTTGGTTATAGCCTAAGAAAACAGTACAAACCTCTTTCCTTTTCATAACTTACATTAGCATGCCAACAATGTGTATTTCAACAGGTTCTATAGTAATAGAAATACTGTGGTTTCACAGAAAACAAAATCAAGCCATGCAGAACACTGCATCTAGAAAATGCCAGGTTTAAGGTAGTGAGCTAAGAATTTTGCTTTTCTATCTCTGGGGCTCTTAGACCAATGTATTTCTCTGAAGAGACATGGTTTCTATAAAGAAATTATTAAGCACTGCACCAATATTTATGAAAGAAGCATTACTGGAGAATATTATTCTGACTGGAAAAGAGAGGTTTACTTCACTTTTACTGGAGTGGAAGTTTACCTTGTGAGACAAGTGTCAGCCTCGGTGAACTTTGATTCTTAAAGTAACAAAGTAATAGCTAAATCAAACTAAAATTACATATCACCAAGAAAAAGAGATGAAAAGTATGCCAGTAAATGTATTTTGTCAGGCGACCCGTGAAGATCCACTTTAGAAAAATTTGTATTTTTTCTCTAATATTCATTCTTACTTAAGATGAAATCTATTGCAGGGAAAACAGCTGGAATTTTAAACTCATTTAATAACACTTGCATTCTCTAGGTTCTCAAAGGGCTTTAGAAATATGAAAGAATGAATATATAATATTACTAGGTGAAGTATTACTATGGAACATTAATAATAAACTCCAAATATACAAATAGTAAATCAAACTACAAAAATTTTAGCACACATTTCTCGTGTATTTTCCATTTTTATTCTGCTTGGGTAACCAGATCAGCTGTTTTGAAGAAAGTCTCAAAGCAGAGGCTTTCACTACTGAGACTTTATTTTTTTTAGTTCTAAGGCAATAATATTCAACTACTTAGACAAAGGAGAGCTCACAAATTTGGCATTCAGTTCAAAACCATTATAGAAATAAACTACTATAGAAATAAACCATAAAATTCAGATCTTGGTCTCAACTTTCCTAAAATTTCAAGAATGGCCTGAATCAAAAATTCCAGTATGAATTCCAAAATTTTACTACAAAGGAGCAGGTGGGGCTTGACTATGTTGCCTATGACTGCTTCTGTTTGACATAGAAGTGTGGAGACAGGCTTCTCATCGCCCCCCTCGAGTCTGCACACATTATCTGCAATGTCCTTGCACTGCTGGTGAAAGCCCTGCGTCCTGTCAGGACCCCAGAAGGGGCTGAAGCAGGAAAGGCAGAGAGGACAAGGTGCAGAGTCCAGCATCTGCAGACCCCTGCAGCAGCAGTGCAGGGAAAACCTGCAAGGAGACCCCTGCCACAGCATCGGGGCTGAGAGAGGCAGGTGCAGGTAGCTGGATCTGTGAACAAACTACATCTCCACAGCACCACACAAGCGACACAGGACAGAAGAACACGTTTTTGAAGGTATTTTGTTGCATAAAACACCTACAGAGAGTTATAGGAGTTTTCAAACACATTTGGGCCAAACTCTCATTGACTTCAATTTGCCTTCAGACCCTACAAACAGCAGCCGAACAGGTGAATTTAGCATTTATATAAATTACCAATCAATTTTGCTCACCAAAAATAACACTGTTTATATAAAAATTTAACATTTCTGGTATTCTGGGACCTTCTTAAAGTATACTGCACACTAAAATATACCAGGTGTCCCTGCAGCAAGAAAGCATGCAGAGGAGTTTTTTTAACAAGAGTACTTAAAAGCGAAACTGCAAAGGAAAGATTAGCTAAAGAGAATGCACCCTACGAAACAAGGCTCTGCTCTCTCAGAGATTTTATAGATTTTTTTCTCACAATTTGTCCATCCTTGGTTTTAGGACTCAAAAAAACCTGCTATGCCCATCACTGTCACTATTTAATTTTATTTAAGCAGTGAGCACCACCTACTGCAGGGGAAGATTGCAACCTATTTAGTCAGTACATCAATCACTTCCTATAATAATTTGTTTTCCTAAAGCTGTTACTGCTGTAGTTCTGACCAGACCTATGTATAGCTTTCATATGAGATAGGAGCTGATCACTGCTCAAAACAGAGTTTTTGTCAGCTATCTCTAACACATCCAGGCCTTAGATACTAACTAGCTAAAGGAAAAGATCTGATAAATTAACCTAGTATATAAAGCCAGACTTCAAACAAAGACAGCTAGTGGGAGAAATTAGTTTATTCTAGTCTCTATACTTGATCTGTGACTAAAGCATTAGAGAAACTGTTCACTGACTGGGGTGACAGCTGTTCAACTCCTTAAAATAATAAATGAGTTTTAGCACTGAGTTTGATACACTTCTATGTGACAGATAGACTTGGTTTAGGAAACAGGAAAGAAGGGCACAAAAAATCTCTCCCCTTACCCATATCAGAAAATAGACAGGGGTTCTGACATCAGTTATGTGATGCTCAGGCACTCTTTTCTCACTGCAGATGAAACCCCCTCACCTCGTCACCTCTTATCCTTTCCCTCACAGCTGCCACTATCTGCTCACATAGCTGCTCCCTAACCTAATTCAATAAAACTATTTCCTTAACCTGCATCAGTTTGGCTGCTTTGGACTAGAAAGTCATTCTGTGACTCATGCCAGTAGACCCAAGGAGGCAGCAACTTTCAGCAGGAGCCTGGGTGTGAGCTGAGGGGATGCTTAAGCAGGGAGAAATCAGGGTACCATCTGCAGCCAGAACAGGCTGTCTGACTGCAGCACAGAGCTGCTGCCAAGTTATGCTAAGTTACACTGGTCATAGAGGTTCCTCAGTGGCTTCTGTCTGTGATGGAAGGATAGAGGAAATCTGAGCTCTGTCAGTCCTGGTCCTGCCATCACAGCCAGAACAAAAGTAAAGATCCTCAGTACTTCTGAGGATGAGGCAAATAAAATGCTCAGTTGAATGCCCTGCTGGGCATTTACAGTCAGATGGCACACGCCTGCACAGTGCAACTGCAATGTATGACTGCTGATACGTCAGAGGACTATTAAAAGAAAAATGTCAATATAACCAAAACACCTGCAAAACAATATAGACTTCTGCTTCTAGCACTTACTGTTTTTTACTTGCAGCTGACATGATGTTGGCAGAGTAAGGCAGAGAAAACCATCCCCTCCAATTTCATCATAATGACCATTATCTTGATTTCTTTCAAAACTTTTACCTATAGATATGTAGAGATACTGATTATAAAAATTAATCCAAAATTTTCTGTATGCTTTTCTATCCAAGAAGAGCACAAGAAAACTAACACGTGACAGCTGTGGAAATGCATAGAACAAGACACAGCAAGTGTGGTGATGAACAAGGTGTAGTAACCAGAAAGAAAAGAACATAATGAAAGTGAAAAGTATTAATTATTGATAGAGGACAGGTAATTACCACACTTCATATCTGCCTACCTGCTATAAGGATAGAGAAGACATTTTTTAGCTGCCTAATGGGTAGAGTGGTGGGTGTTTGCTCTTTTGGCTTTATAGGCAGGTTCCCTTCTTCCTTGCTGGCTGGAACTGTCATACACAAACTATATTATTCCAGATAATTGTTAGAAGTCTATTGCAATCACTTAAATAACAATAATAATAATAAGGATAACTATTACAGTCAGATCTGATCAGAACACAGGTTAAAACGAAAGTCCAGGACTAAAATACATCCCTCAACTCGGATATTTACTATAAGGAAGACAGGTAATCACATGAAAAGAGCCCATTATTTTACTTCAGATAAAAGCTATAGTGAGATATTTAAAGCAAGCAGCAAACTTTAAACAATTGAAAACAATGAGAGAGTAAATACCAAATATAATATATGCGAACACTCACATGCAGAACTTAGGATATATATTACACGTATCATGCGGAGTGGGTAAAAAAGCTTAAGTAAATTCTGAACATTTACCTTCTAAACAGAGAGCTGAGGCATGTCTCAGTATTGCTTTTGTTCTTTTCCAGTTTTATTCCATCCTTTGCTGTACTGTTTGTGTCCACTCATTCTTATTTAAGAGAATAGTATTTCTCACCATTTTATTTCAATCACCATCCCTTAATGACTACTTCTTTATTAATTGAATAAAGACTTCTATATTTACCATTTAATCTAAAAGATTAGCATAAAATCATGTGACAGCAATATAACAAGAGCAAAGCTGAACCTCAAGGCACAACCTCTATGCTGTTAGTTATCCATGACACACTGTAATGAGAACATTCATAACAAAATCCTTCTTAGTGGTAATGCACCTGTCTTCAGGCTTGCAACATATTTGTTGTCTCCGAGCTATCTTGATAAATGTCAAGTTGGTTTGCATTCCTTTTTGTTTAAAAGTGGTGTTAAATTGGTAGGTTGATGGAGAAAGCATCAGCATAGGTTTCTGCACTCTTTTTCCTGATACGGCAGGAGATGAGCTATCGGTTGGTTAGTAGCCAAGAGATTCTGGACTTCTGATATCCTCTGACTTGTCAGCCTCTAGTCAGATATGAATCTGCTGATGTTCACACTCATGAGAAATGCCACGTTCATGCCCAAGAAACCAATGAGCCACTGTGCTGCATTACAAGAGCCCAGGTGCCAAAGCACTTCAGTGATGCTGTCCTCCAAAGCTCTTCCTGCCACTGTGAACTCAGATAACACAGCAGGGCTCCTACTAGTTGCACAAGAGGACTCTACCACTGGGACCATACATTCACTTACTCAGACTCCTCTCAAGAGCCACAGCTTGGCTACACTCACTTCATGCAAACAGCTGAGCAGTGCTGAGCCTGAGTTTGGACTGAAGGACAAGCCAGACCCCCTTTCTGGATCTGTGTTTACTTGCTTCAAAAAGCCCCCTCTCTGTTTAGTACCTTTGTGTTGCCCTTTCTCTGAGTGGAGGCACTAGTTCAGGAGTACAAGACAATCTCTAACTTAACAGGTTATAAAAGGTGCCATTTTTCTAACATTTTTTGCTCCTGTTAGTTCACAAAGCAGAAGACTTAAACGGCCTTGTGCCATGAGGATACTCAGGAGTTCAGTGATTCCCAGACAAGGGATTGTGACCTCTGGTGACATGAAAGAGATTCAAAAATGTAAAATGCAGCAGCTTTCATCTGACAGGCTGCAGCTGAACAGGGAAGTAGACTATGATGTTTGCCAAGGTTTAGGTGCCAGAAAATGGGTGCTGGCAGCTAAATCACTTGCCTACCTGAAACAAATTTCTTTTCCCTAAAGTACCTACTGTGAGGATAACTGCCTAAAGATATATATTATAGGCTGAAGACCTGACCTTTTAGTCACTTATTTAATACTGAATTTGGAGGAAAAACAAACCTCAAAAACAGCAGCATGGGGACAATGAAAATAGCAGACAGAGCAACCATCAGATGGGGGCACCACTGTGACGACCTAAACTGGTTCCCTTGACTAGGGTTAGATTAGGCACCTCTGCTCCCTCAATAAAATTCTTTTTCCGGGGTTCATCAACGTTCAGCTTAGTTGGCCAGAATGGCCCACAGGAAGTCTCTTAAGGGCACACAGCAGGGCTCAGGAGCTGGGAGACAAAGCACATCTTTAGAGAGGCACCTGTGAAAGACAAAGGCTCCCCCACCTTCCACACTCAACAGGGGCTGAGAAACGACGGCTTCGTGCAGAGAGATGATACCTCCAAAAAGGTGATTGGCAGCATCTTGCTTCTGTGAAAGGCAGTATCTCCCAGCTCTTGCTGAGTTTCAAACAGCATGCTTAACTTCTAATTTGGGAAAGAAAAATACCATCTGGCACCTCAACTTTGAAAAGTTGCCAAACCTTGACTTATTCTGAATCTTCCCCAGGAAATCATGGGAACTACCTACCAAGAAAATCATTACAAAGTGTGAACAAGACTCACATGAGCTAGCTGCATGTAACCTATAACAATGTGCTTTAAACAGAAGAATAACTGATTTTTGGGCAGTTTAGTCAAGCAATCACCTTAAGAACTTGCTTGAGTCTCCAGTTTTGACTCCAGCTGGAAGCTAATGAATCACAACTGTAAATTTTTGGTGGATTTCAGAATAAGGAAAAAAAAAATCATCTTTTCTAAATTAAGAAATTGAAGGTGACAATTTTAGCAGGAAGGCTAACAATGAACACTGCAGGATCTTGCTGGTTAGCACTGGACAACACGAGCACTTGATTCATGTTTGTGCTCATTAGAGTCTTATTTGTGTATTGTTAAGAATATTATTTTTTGGATATAAAACTGTTTTAAAATAAAAAACATCAGAAGAGTCAGTTTATCAGAAGAAAATGCATTTGCTTCAGGGGAAAGATTTTTAAATTGAAGTCAATAAAGAATGAAGAAGAGAAATCTAAGAAAAAGGAAAATCTGGGAGGAGAAATAAAATTGTTGCTCTTCACCACCTCATTATTTGTAACCAGTGATATGTAAACTTCATATTATAATACAGGATCAATTGAGATGCAAATATCTGAGCTTTAATTGTATACATGGAAGAAGGAAAACAGTGAAAATATTCAAGCATCCTTTATTTTGCTATTTCTATGTCCTCCAAGATGAGCATTCAAAGTTTAAGCAGCAACGTATCACCCGGGTAGATTTATACTGAAAAAAGCTAATAAACACCATTACAAATATCATGTGCAAATTGAAACCCATAGAAATATGCATTTTACTACAGTCAGACTAGCAAATCTGTAATATTATTAGTTCAAATTATTTTAGATTAGATATGTTCTATGGCAATCGTATATCTCAAAGTCACTAAGGCATTGAACTCATCCCTATGTTGCTTTACTCAAGCAAAACTTCTTTTGAATTCAAGCATACAAATTCAAGCCATTTATGGTTTTAAGTCTCATACATGTATCTGTACAGAGATGAAGAACTTATCTATTTATTCTTTAACAATATGCTGAATAAAGCTCAAGTGTACCAATTTTAGAACAGTCCATTTCTTTAGTCTAATTGTTAAGTCACTTTTCCATGGGGACAGACCTTCTTCTGCTCAAGTCTCTCTCTGTGATTCAATATATGCACAGTTCTCATTATGCTAACTGGGGCTGTGTGTGTAGCTGGGTGCAAAATTCACATCCCTGATGCAAAGCCCGATATCACAGTGTTTGCAACACTGAGTCCTGACACGAGGTTTTGCAGATATGGAATGCCCTTCCACAATCCGCCTAAGTACCAAAATCCCTGTGTCTCACTTCATTATATTCCCATCCCTCCTGTTTTTTCAATCAAACCGTATAGTTTGCTTTTATAAAAAGGACTCAGGCCAAAGCTCTCCCAAAGTCAAAGGAAAGATTCCCCGTGTCTTTGACAGGCCCTGGAACACACTGTATTTTCTTTAGCTGTTCACAGCTCACATTCCTGCAATGCCATAGGAGACTGTGTTATGAAAATTGACTCCACAGTGTAAACAGTGGTACAGAATTTTCTCCTGTGAAGTTTTTTTTCCTTCCTTGCCTTGTGTGCAATTATGTGAAGTTCAGCATCCTTTCAGCTTGTGTATCGCATGGGGGACTCAGTTTCACCCAGATATTATCCATGGCAAAGGAAAATCTGTCACTTAGGCTGTACTTCATTCTCTAAATTCAGTTTAATTTGCAGGCACTGTATATATATAAGTACCACATTCATACTCAAGATACTTATACTGTTTGGGAAAAGGTTGTACACTTTAAAGGCCAGACTATGTGCAGACATGCACGTGTATGTCCTAACTGCAACAAGGAAGGCCGTATTGAAGACAGAACATACAAAGTGGGTCAATCTCTGGCTGTGGGTGATGTCAAACTTTCTATCTGGGCTGGTAACTTACAGAGGAAGTTAGGATGGTGATTTCACTCCAACCCATCACATCCTCCTTTAGTAGAATATTTCTGCTGTGAGGAGGAACTTGATACTCCCTCCATTTGCAAGTGAACTGGAACAGTACTTGACCATGGAGGTGGAGGACTCAAAGCCAGGCCTACTCCTGGCTACCTCATCTCTGGAAAATCACGTCCATGTTTTCACAATGCTCTAGCAGTGCTCAGCTTACCAGCACACTTGCTGCAATACATCACTAAACTGACACGTATCCAACACGGCCAGAAAAGGTTGTAGTTAAAAGCCTATGAGAACATATCATATCCTGCAGCAGCATTATGAAATGTAGCATACATCCAAATGCACAAAACATTGCATAACTGAACACCCCACATGTACAGGATGCTTTTATCAAGGCAAAAAAAAAGGGTGAAAAAAAAAAAGTAAAAAGTTTCTGACTTTCGTTAACCTTCTCTTGTAGTTCAGGTTATTTCTTTAATGCATTTATCTGCTTTAAAATTGTCTCCTTAGCCTCTCAAGGGAAACCAATATAATACACCATCACATTTCTCACAGGAGAAAAAAGAACACTTACTCTTAATAGGTGGCAATTTTGCCAGATGTTATTGACATAGTAAGTGCGAAATTTCAGTGATACTAAATGCAAAGTGCAGAAGATTAAAGAACAATGGAACAAAGTGCAAAATGAAGTTTAAAAAGCAGCAGTGTCAAAGTCAGAGAAAGTGTGAAAAAATTACATTTTAACAACACTATTATGAACAAGTTTACTAATTACTGTAACTGGCACAAATTTAAAAGTGCCTTCCTTAGACTCAGTAAAGTTTTTTAAAGTGTGATGTTTCTTTTCATGTCAGCATTTTTTTCTTTTATTTTTGCACTGTAGCAGAGATATAACATTACTGTTACTAAAACAATGACACTTGGAGCTATTTATCTTTCACTTTTTTAACCCTTTCTTACCAAGTAATGTTTCTACAAATCCTTCTACTTGAGCAGGGTAGTGAACTACAGAAAATGCTTTGATAACTAATACAGAACAGTTTAAAATAAATACTACGTGATTTAATCAGTCATGCTTTACACATTCATCCTCTGACAATAATGAAAGTTAAACACTAAAAATGACTTCTAATTGGAAGTTTGGTAAAATCCCATTTTGCTGTTACAAAAAGAAAAAATCTATGCAATATGCACAGTTTCCTCATAGACAATTACCCACTAAAATACAATAATAAAATATTGCAGTTGAGGTGCTCCTCTTCTATAAATCAGACAAGCTCCACTGCTTTCACTGACATCATACCAAGCTTGAAGAACCCCATTTCCTTTGTATTCTTCATACTGTGTTGACAAACGGGACCCATTTCTCACCTGGCAGCTGCACACAGACCTCTGCTGAATCTGTTGCAGCCACTCTTTGTTCAGCCATCAGCCCTGATAGTGTGGCCCAGACAGTCTTCTGTGACACTATAACCAGCAGTAGCACAGCTAAGATGTAAGTATATAATCATAAAACCCAAAATGTTATGATTTCAAGCATATGAAAGACCAGGTCTGCTTTGGTGTTCCAGAAGGGATTGCTCATTTGCAGCAGTGCTTCCAGGAGTTCAGAAGTCCTTGCCCTGAATGTAAATGAAGCCATTCACAGCCATCTATTGCTAGAAAGCAATCTCTAGATTGGGAGATAATATCCTCACTCTAAACTGTTCTGTTGGGTTTTTTTTT
>WAAE01001759.1:0-66685 GCA_013400495.1 Nicator chloris | reverse complement strand
TCAAACCAGCACAGAAGGTGAGACGGGGCAAAAGCCGAGCTGACGGGGAGTACCTGAAGACCAGTTCTGCAGGTGACCTTTCGGGTCACAGTGGGCTGTGACATGGGATTTGGCCCCTGAGAGTGACAGCAGTGAGCAGCTCCAGCAGGTCACAGCTGCTGGGCACCCAACTGTGCCTTGAAAACCTGAGCCCCGAGTTGTTACTGTTATAGCTGATAAATTTCCCCCAGCGCCATTATTGCTTTTATGATAGTTTTGAAGATACAGTCAGTGGTAGTCATGTGATGAGCATCATGTTAAAGATGTTTTTAATAAATACATGGCTTGATATTCCTGCTGGTTACCTCCTTTTTGGCTCAGCCACATCCCCTCCAGCTCTGAGACTACTGTGAATCTCCAACGCCAGCTGTGCTAAAGCATTCAGTTTGAGCTGACTCCTCTGCGGAGTCTCCCACCTTCCACAGGGAGAAAGTTTCAATCTCATCTGGGAAATGAGATCACCCACTACTGCAAGCTTGGCCTCATATTTTTGCAATGCCCTCACTGCTTTGCACTTGGCCTGGGGCTAAGTCCAGACTGTCAGCTGAGCATAGGGCAGAACAACTGAAAACTCCTGTTTTTATTAACAGAAACCTGTTAACTAATCAACACCATGAAATAAAAAAGCAAAGGGGTTTAAAACTTTATTCAAGACCTACTTGGCATGTAGAATTACCTGAAGCACAAACGTTAGTTAAAATGAGTTAGTTAAAATCCTGGCTGCCTCTTGTGGAAAGGCAGATAAGCCATAAAGGTCCCCTTAATGTCATTATCTCCAAAACCTGCATGTCTCCAGAGCCAGCTGCAATTTCAATTGTTTAACCAATTTCATGCAATGGCTGCAGCAGAAGCCTGCAAGTGTGATTCAACTCTGACAAGCAGCTTGGGTTTGTTTGTATGTTTAAAAAAAATGAATTAAAGAAAAAGCAAAGGCATGTCAGGGCTCCAGTTTTATTGTCTCTGTAATTTCTTTATTAAATGTGCGTGGCATATATACACAAAGACCACAGGTTTCCAGGGTTCTTTCACAAAATGAAAACAGAAAACAATGCCTCACTGCCAGCACCCCCCCATGAGCCTGTAATGTGAAAATCAGCCCAGGATACAATAACACCAAAAAAAAAAAAAGTAAGTAATAGTTCTTTAGGCAAATAAAGCACAGTTGTTGCTGTGCAATTTGATGGCATTTACTTGAGCTGCATAAGTGTAACTAATTATCCACTTTCCAAAAAATTTACTAAGCCATGTTTTCTCCAGTACAGAAGATAAATAACCACCTTTCGTAGTTCTCATTTACAAACAGGAATTTTTGAGGTATAAATATAGCAATATTTTTGTCACCAAGAAAGTTAATGTTACAGTAGGTAAACCATCAAAAAGAGCATTTCTGTTCCACAGATTCCTGACAACCAAATTCTGCAGTCTGCTTAAAGCTGGGCAATGGATGCAAAGGATGCATTTTCTTCCTTGCAACTCTGGAGGCAGAGCCCAGCACCTCTGTCACTGACTGACTACTGAGCTTGAAGAAAACATCTTTATGTACCACAAAACTACCAAAGTTCTAACATCTTACTTCCTATCTTCCCACAGATTTCAGTGTCAGCTGAAGTGCCTGATCACTTTTCTGGATCTAGCTGTAGCTCCCTTAAAACGCCCGCCGGGGCAGGAGTTGTGTCCCTGATCAGTAGGCAGCGCGTATTGCCTGTGTACAGCTCCCCTCGTGCTAAGGGACTGCAGCTGAAGAAAACCTGACATATGCAGAGTCCACCTCCTTCCAGGCGATGTGCCCAGCATCCCTAAACGCCCTCTCCAGCAGTGCGAGCTCCACAGAGAGAGCAATGCTGGCACTCACATTAACATACCCAGCAGTAAATATCTGAGCCCAGTAACTTTTCAACACGCTACCCCTTCTGTTGCCCCAAGCACACCTATAAAATGCTGCATTCCCAAGTCGAGCTCAAATGCCTATCCAATTAATGGAGCTGTCATTTATCTCAATGCTTTTGATTTCAGTATGGCACTCCAGCATCTTGCCAATGATATAATGCCAACAGGATCATATCTTGTTAGGCAGGGATGCAAGGAACACTGTTTCATGAATTTTTTTAATGACCTTCAGTATTTCCCCCAATCCCAGTAGTTTCATCAAAACTATAAAAAAGACAAAGTTTCAGCAAAGGCAGAGCTGTTCTTTTCACATTACTATCACTACAGCTGCATTGCCATAAACATCCACAGCACCTTCCCAAGCAAATAAAGGTGACACAGATTAATGTCCCAGAGAACTTAATTCCTGACATATCTTAAGACAAAGAGCCACAGTTCAAGCATTCGAGGGCAAAGGGTCATCCTGGAGACAAGGAAAGAAATTGACAGAAAAGGTAGAGAGAAAAAAAGAAGTTACCCAGGGTTTTTTTGCACAAAAGGCAGCTGGAAAGAGGAGGAGAGTAGGTAACAAAGAAGAAAGAAATGTTTCAGTGACATATAAAGCAGGAGGAAATAAGAATCTCTACCAAAACGCAGGAAGAAAGAGAAAGCCAGCGAAGAGACTGATGAGAAGAAACAACTGTTGTGAACGTGGAGAGCATCCTCATGTGTCTCGCTCAAAATGTCAAGACAATCTCAGCGCATCCACGGCACATTTAACTCCTGGCACAGAGGGTTTGCGGTGACCTTGAGTGGGGAGAACTGCTTAAAGGACCATGAGCTTCTAACATTTAGAAAAGTCCTTTGGAAACAATACAGTCCAAGCCCACTGCATTCCCCTTCTGGTTGTTAACTCCAAGTCTCATTCCTGCAGCTTTTTCTTTACCAAATTATTTACTAAGTGCATTAACATAAATGGAACCAGAAGATTTATTTTTAATTAAAAAAAGAGGGAAAGAGACCTAAGCACACTGTTAATATTGCCAATGCTTTTCATGACTCCATTAAAAAATAAATTTTAAGATTCACCTTTAGTAGCTATTGTAATAGAGCTATTTTTCATTGACTCAGTGAAATTCCTTTCACGTTTCTTTTACTAGGAAAATTAAATGTTAAAGCACATCTAATTTTTTCTAAATAAGATACTTCCTTCAATAAGGAAGCAAAACACTTAAATTATTTATCTGCCATGATATATATTTATCTGTATAGGAAGAGTGAAAAGAAAATTAAACCATTAGCTTTCTTGAAAACAGGAAAAGAAAGAAATCTCTCATGCAATAGTTGCTTCTTCAGTTATGAACGTTGCACTAACCACAGTCCAAAGTACACAGAGAGTTTTTAGGAGAATAGGAGGCATTTTCTGCACTTTCGGAATTGAACTTCTCTGTCTCCCAGGTCTTCTTCCACTGCCAAAGACCTCCCAACATCTAACATCTCTCCAACTCTTGGAGAGCATCAAATCTCCAGGATCCCTAGTCCCAGGGATGAGGTCAGAGTCAACCTACTGGTGAGTTGCCTCCAGGGATCTGACCAGGTATTAAAGTCAAAAGATCCACGCAGCACGTTAAGGAAGCTAAGCCATAGAGTATCAAAGAGATGCATTTTAACTCTCCTTCCACTATCTCCCTTCATTCCTTGTGATGGTCAAGAGAGGAGCAGCCAAGGTGGATGCACCGCAAAGCTAAAATAAACTCCAAGTTTCTGAAGCTGCTTCCCAGTAATCCAGGCTTCCCAACACTCAGCATGCATATAAACTACTATTTACACCTATTGAGAGTGCCTCCATGTCCCAAAGTGCCAAACAATGAAGCCTAGCGCTTTGAGCTAATCCAACACTTGCTGTACAAAGGAGTACTAAACTGTAAGCAACTGCAAAAACCTAGGCGGAATAAACACCTATTTTCCCCCTGAAGGAAGACTTGAGTAGCAGAAACAAAAGGCTATTACACTTTCAGATAAATGTACAAGGGATTACGTTTTTCTTATAAATATAAAACAGAATGAAAACATGATTTGTTTCAAGGACAATAATTCAAATAGGCAAATTTAGAAATTCTGTTTCATTTGATACCCACGTCTACATTTCATTGCAACCTATTAAACATAGAAGGCTAAAACCTTTTATTTTTCAAGGAAGTGAAGTGTGAAAACATTCAGGCTACATCTCTTAAAAAAACCCACTCTCACATTAGTGCCTTCATTTGATTTGTGGTATCACCTACTCTGTCCTCCTCACAGAACAGCACCACCAATTCAAACAATGACCGACCCAAGACCTTTTAAGAGCCCGTTAGCAGGTGTGCCAACGCAGACCAGGGCAGGAGCTGTGCCCCAGGGAGAGAGAGAGAGGATTTTGCTGGCAAACCCAAAGGGTGACAGGTCCCCTCCTCCTCAGAGAGAGTCCCTTGGTTGGAGGGCTGCCAGCCGAGCCCAAGGGACGTGACCCAGGCAACCAGTTGCTCTCCAGATCATCTTTCCTGATCTCCTTTGGGGATTTTGGTTCACTGCCACTCGATGTAGTGTCAATTGTCACACCGAGGTCTCAGAACAGCTGTCAATCAACAGCTGCAGGGCACAGCTCACCCAGGCAGAGCACAGCACAGCAGGGCTGCTCTGGATACCACTGGTCATGCACAGGGTGGGAGTAAAACCGAGGTATCTCCAGCCCTGAAATTACAGTTCTGCTAGTAAATTGAACAAGGACAGGACACTGCCACAAAGACTAGCATGTGATCATCCACATACAAACCGATATCCTCACAGGCGCCTCAGCAACAACTTCCTGCCAACATTTGGGTAAGGCAAAGGGCTTAGGACAAACCAAGGACCGTATCCTGTACGTTAACTGAGGACAGGCAGCCTGTTTTGGAGAGTTACCTTTCTAAGAACATCCTGGGGACACATTTCATCTGAGAGCTAGAGAAAGTACTAGTACAATCAAACAGGAATAAGGGCTCCTGTCATCACAGTGAGAAAAGTGTGCATCTGTCTCCCATTGCAGATCCTGAAACACTGCCAAGCATTTGGACACCACCACGGCAAAGGCAACGTAAGACCCTGAAGTACACAGAATTTTGCTGTTCTCAAAATAGGGGTGATCTGATCACTCCTGCCCAAGAATGAAAAAGTAAGCAATTTCTACAAGTAAAGGATAGAAGAAGCTGAAGACAGCTCTCAGAGCAGACAAGCTACAGCAGCCTTAAAGACTAGACCAGCCATGCACGCAGAGCATTTATATTCTGTTTATACAAGGGAACTATTTTCAGCAGGACTCATTTAAAATCCTTCACACCCCCCCATGCAATGCAGCAAGAAAGGTTAAGGTTTCATTCCCCTGGTGAATTCTCAACGTAATTTGACAAGGGTAAAGCACTGTTCTTGTTCATCAGGTTAAATACAGATCCTGTCACATCACTGGAGGTGCTGTGGACACCAGGCTCTCCTACAGTCCACCACACGTTTTGACATTATGTCTCTGTGTGCTCATGTTTCTTGCAAGTGATGGTTTGCAACAGCTCTTACAAAATAGCAACAGAGCTAATATTTGTCTCTGCTTCCCCAAGCACAAACTATACCCACTTTGCTCATCATATGTAGATAACGCGACCCAGAGCAATACCTCGAAAATTTGGAATAATGGCTGTAATCCTCAGAGTTTGAGGAGGACTGTGAGACTAGAGCTGCCCAGAGCTCCCATAAAAGTAATCTAGCCATGAGACTACTCTGCTTCTGGCAAAGGATGCCCTACAGCACCTCAAAGGACTGAGGTGTACAAGGCTTCTTGTATCCGCAAGTCATGTGAACTGTCTTGGCTAAAGCAGTAAACCAAATCAAATCAGACCAAATCACGCACTGTAAGTACAACAGCCAAACAGAGCCCTTTATCTCACATAATACAACAGCAGTGCATAAAAAGCAGGAGTGATAGTGCAGCATTTTACAATACATTTTTTCAACTCGTACAGAAGCCACAGGTTGAGAACACATTGCCAAGGGCTCATTTCTGCAGATTTCTGCAGCATGCCATGCCACCAACAAGGAGGAAAGTGTGTATGATGGCCTGCTTGCTTCCTGCCACCTTAAGCACGTATCTCCATGGGTGCCATGCATGTGGTAAGCTTCCTGTGCAGCCCCAAGAAGTGCTGGAAAAAATGCCACCAAGAAGATCAAAGATCAGCAAACAGTCAGATCCCTTCATACCAAGATTTCAGCTTCTTTTGACTGTCCTTTGCTCTTCTGTGTAGTCTGGTTACAGAGCAAAGCCCTTGTGAGTGTGCAGAAGAGGGGGTGAGCCCTGCTCACGCAGAGTAAACCTCTCTGTACTTAAAGTGGGAGCAGCAAAAACAATAAACACAGACAGACATAAGAAAGGCTGCATTTCTGAGATTTCCAAAATGAGAGGTGGAAAATAATTCTCCTCAAAAATACATCAAGACCCAAATCAGTGTATAAGGGCAGCTTCAATCTGGCGATTACCCTGGAAGAGTACAATGTCCATTCACCAAAACCACAAGATGTCACATCAGATGTCTGCTGTCACAGTTCCTTTGTTCCCATCAGTAGCTGACCTAACAGAGATAAAGCTCAGTTGGGCCCTTTTACACACACAGTGACGGCACCTCCCCAAAACTGCAGGCACACATTCAGGTCTGATCAGGTCCTGGGAAAACACAGAGACGGCGAGACAAGGGCTGCCACCCTGTTACTTGGTATTGGGAGATGCAAGCCATGCGTGTTTCTGAACAGTCATTCGTACGTGATTTTAGTAACTATGTATGACCTTCCACAATAATAACCACAATCAGTGGTGGTGTTGTTGATGTTAATTACTTAAGTTTAAATACAAAACATAATGAGATGCTGTAATTCTATTTTCAGACAGTTTTACCCTGAACATTAAACATTATTCAGCTTATTAAAGAAAAAAACAGTTTAACATAGTCATCTTAAGGGACTTGCATGTTTTAATCATCAGTTTTAACTAGGCTAAAAAGTAAAGTATAAATCAAGGTCCTTTTTGAGGCACTCTCAAAATGCACCAAAAAGGTTCCATTCTTTATTTGGCTGAAATGCACATTATGTTCAAGTGTTAATGAGAACAAACAAGAGTAACTGAAATCAGTCTCCTGCTAATTTTCATAACTTGTAGTAGAACACTTTCCTAATTAGTAACAGACTTCTAGAGGCATCTACATTGACAAATACACACAGGCTGGACTCCTTTACCTTTCTGACATCTTACCTTTGATGCTGATGTACAAGGTGCTTCCACACCTTTTTTCCTACAAGCTGGTTAGAATTAAAAACCTGCATTTTTCCAGGAGTCTTCTGATAGCATCCCACTGTCCCACTGTTTGTGAGCTACAATAAAAACTGGTAGTTCAAGATAGAGGACGTCAGTAACACCAACACAATTCTACGTTCAGATGCATGCTGAAACAAATGTACTTTGCAGCCAGCTGTACAGCAGAATTTGGGGGAAATAATACATTAAAAGAAAAAGGATATTATTATTCAGGTTTGAATTATTTTCTGTCTTTTAAGTCTACTTCTTAGATGTGCTGCTTACATGCCAGGGGCTGTCACTTGATACAACAGTCCAAGTCACCCAAAGCTACATCTACTGTATCATGTGGAAGAATGCATTTGGTGCCCAGGGACAGTGGAGAATATTGATCATATACTGCAGACCACCAGACACATTCAAGGCTTCAGGACCTTTTCCTGCACTCCATCCATCCTTCTGGCTAAGTCACTCTGGCCAAGTTTGTCTTACAATAAGCATAGAAGAACATTTAGAAGTGAAGGGCAAATCACCTCATAAAATGTGAAACCCATAAAGATGAGGGGTCTGCATGCTTCCTTGCTTGCTACCTCTTTGCAAGATACAATCTGTTCTTGTGATTGTAAGGCCTGTCCTCCTGCACATACCAGCCTAAGCAGTCAAGTCTCAAAAATAATCTGCCTGGTAAGCAAAACAAAAACAAAACAAAAAAACCCAAACCCACATCAAAAAACCCAAATATTCCTTTCTGCTCCTCAGATATATTTGATTCTAGCTACTGCCCAGTTATAATCTATTTATTGTCTTCTAGTGTGTAACTACAGCTGATGAAAGAGTTGCACTACAGTCACTACATTCCTATGTTCTGCTTGCCTTTGCTCTAGCTCCCCAAAACCTGCTGGACACAGACAACGACAAATGGCATCAAATACTATTAGGTGGAGGTGTTCATTAACTAAACTACCCCATGATGTCAAATCAACTGAATGTATTCCTCAAGTGCTGCCCACAACAGCACAGGCCTAAATTTTAAAGCATTTGCCTCACCCTCCTAAAACAGGCAATTTCATGTAATTTTAATTTCTTTCAAAATCTCGTAATCTCCTTCAAAGCTCGTCACTTTTCCTGGTTGTTTCAGCCCCTTGACCCCGCTCACGTTTCTGCCAGCAGCCCTTCAAGGTGCAGCAAGAGTGACAAGCCAGCAAGAGGGAAAGGGGCTCACCGAAAAAGAATAAGACAGCAATGCAGGAAAAGACAAGGAGCTTGAGAAGTGACCGAAGGCTTAAGAATTTTGCACACAACAGCCCAGTCAAACCAGCTCCGTAAGGAAGATTTTCCTACTACTTAACTGCATCCACTGTCAACCTCACTTGTCCCTTATAGCGTGATTCATTACTCAATATAACTCACGTTAAAAAAGATGCAGGCAGTGCCTCCAAGGAAGGCTCTCAAACAGGAACACAACGCTTCCCGCTTCCCGTGTAACCCTCATTGTTATTCAGTTAATGAGTAGAGTGAATCTCACAAGAAGCAAACGGGAAACAAAAACAACTGTGAGAGAACTTCACAGGACACGCATGTTTGTAGTCAAAGTCAAATTCCTATTTGTCTTAGAGAGGCAGTGACTTTAAATCACATAATCAAAAAGCTCCCTGCACTAAATTTGAGGGCAATACAGATTTTTTTTATTTTTAAACACAAGTTGACAGTCTAAGGTAATCACTTATTTCTACAAAATTAGTCTTTTAAGAAAAACACTACATATCAAAAGGCATGCCACAAAATATCTCAAGATATAACTCCATGATGCAAATTCAGTGATGCAGGAGATTATTTTTTTCTGCCTAACACAGCAATTTATTGTCATTTTTTCATTTAAATATTCTAGTCACCCAAAGCAGTCCTGAAGTAAATGAATACCTTCTGGAAGCTTATTTTGAAATATTCCAGAAGAAAATTAGGCTAAAACATTATATATATATAAAAAAAAACAAAACCAACCAAACCACACCAACCAACCAAAAATAACTGAAAAGTCAAAAATAAAACATTTCATTAATTTCATTTGGACTCACAATGAAATGCAATTTAATCCAAGCTGGTTTTAGTTAAGAATTTTCCTCTGGTTAGAAGTGTCCCATTAATTAGAAAACTGATCTTCCATCCCAAAATGACTGAAAAGAAATCACATTTTCTTCTTATATTGCTCAAAATCTGGCCTGGCCATCAAACACTAAAACTCCATTTTTCATGTGCATTTGCTTTTTCCCATCCACTGAGGGCAAATGAAAGGTAAGAGGTTTCCAGGAGCCCTCACAATGACAAAGAGTTTTCTTAACAAGCACATATTGAATGTCTCCACCAAAAATCAGACAGCAGCTGGCTCTAATGGGAAAAATCACACTGCAGTAGGAAAAATGTCAAACCTCAGAACAGAGGGGATTTTAATTACTTTTTTTTTTTTTTAATGAAAATCATGAGTAAAGTGAGTAAATTATTCCTTGTGTGGAAGTTTCCAGGGTTTTCCTAGTGTCTCTAACATCAAGAGCTGCAGTAACTATTTGCATCTTAACAGGGATCCGTGAGCGTACACTGTTGCTGACAGCAACCCTGCCTACTATTAAATTACTGATCCAAAACTAGGGAAATACTTTATAAAAGCCTTTAAAAGAAGGATTTACTTAAATATTTTTCCTGGATTATCTACTTGGATAAACCAAAGAACACTCTCCACAGAGGTGGAAAAAAAGCAAGGAATAGCTTAGACCTTAGCAAGCACTAGGATGCTGTGAACAAGGTCAGCTTTAGCAGATTTTATCTCAGTTCCTTGGGAAAGGGTATCTCCTGTACCATATGCCTCTCCCATCTCTAGTGATGCACACAGAGACCAGCTGTTGCTCCTATTTAGACACCACTCTATTCACCAGGCAAAAAAGTATCACCTAGAGCAAGGAATGACGCCAGTAGAATGTTATTTTGAAAATGACTGCCTCTTCAATTTATCATCATCCAAGACCAGCCAGAACAAGTAGGCAGCCCATTTTTAAAATGAATGGATTAATCAACGAAAAAATAAATCCTCTGAGGCCAGGTGAAAAGGGAGAGAAAGTGCCAGGGCATGAGAGTTTTACAGTTGCTGTTCTTTGCCTTCTCCACTACCTGGAGATTGACCCAGGAGAAAGCACCTGGTGCCAAGAAGGGCCCCCCATGAAGCACGCCCTGACGTTCAGAAATCAATCCTCATCCAGTGGACAGGGCAGTGCCCATTCCTGCTGATGCTCTGCAGGGGTAGATTTACACCAGTGCTGTGACAATTCTTTGTTTCCCTCCTGCAGCTAAGTAACCTTTGGGAGACACCGCAGCTGTAACCACAATTCTGAAAGTTGATCATACCACCACCACAAAGCAAATGGAACAGCAACATCTGACTGATAGGAATAGATATTGGCACTAGGAAGATTAAATGAAATGAAAAATGAAACATACTAGAAACTACCCAGCCTGCCAAGATGTGCTAGATATTCCACAATTATCCAGCAAGCTGTCTCTCTGGCTCTTAAGACTTTAGAGTACAACTGTGTTAAAGTTAGAGCACCTCAGCACTGTGGGATATCTAGTCAGATTCATCATGCCAAGGACACTCGGATTTTAATATTTCCCCTTTTTTTCATTATAGCCCTTGCAGATTTAGCCTTGTACTAGCAGCAGAATTAAAGGCAGACAAAAATAAAAATAGCACAGAATACAAACACTAATAGTACCTATCATATCCATAAGGTACACAACAGACCACATGTCTGCATTGCAAATCAGCATTGATACATTCTACATATATGAAATCTGAGGCACTCAAGTTATGATCCAAAAGAATACAAAGGCAGTCTCAAAGAAAACACAAGAACTAAAGTATCAGCTTACTGCTAATTCACTGTGCTGCAAACTCCTGCCTAAATGCAAATAAACGCTGTGTCCTTTAGGTCAGGTAGATGAAAAGTCTTCTACCAATAAAAGGCATCTGTCAAATTTGCAGTATAGAGATTAAAAGCATTTGAAAGGTAAATCTGAAACCCCACACTGAAACAACACTGTGCTTTCATTTAAACACGCTACTCTGCGTGGTTACTATAAAGCTCTTCACTCCCAGTGTAATTTAAGGACCATTTGGATACTCTGTTTGGAAAAAAGGTGTCAAATTAAGGAAAGTGGTGTCAAGTCCAGAAACTTTGCGAAAATGAAGCCCCATCTGTAATAGCACCCTATAGGGTTTTATTTCAACAGCATTATTATATAATTGTAATGGTGCCATAGCATTTGCCTCAGAGACCTCCACCTTTGTGAAAAGACTCCCACAGCATCCCAGTTCCTCTCAGCCACAAATGCTGGTGAGAGATTCCATGCCATCAGCAGCTAATACTGTATCACAGCTCATGTAATGGTCACGTGAAGCACACGGCTGTACTAGCTCTCCAGACAGAACCTGCCCAGTTGCATGGACAGCCCACATTTCCCCCCCGGCTGACTTCTGACATTCAAGGCCACAGAGGGCTGTGGCCCCTGCAGTTCTCCTCAACCTTGCTAACGCAGAGAAAGTTGGGCCAGCAGATGCCGTCCACACAAGGAAGCAGCAGGCAGTGACAAACTAACTGCGTAGCAGAAGAGACGATTTTTGTTTGTTTTGTCCTCCAAGGGTCTTGAAGCTAATATGAGATCACGTAGATCAATCTTGTAGATCATGTCTGCTGCACAATACCCCGCTAACCACTTTTAGCCTGTTGTTCCAGTTGGAGTCCCATCTGGCAAAAAAGGACAGAGCATAAATAATTCAATTTCTGCAAGTTTCATCAAAGTGAGGAGCCTGCCAGTGGAGGAGACACCCCACACTACCTTCTACAATGAAGGAAAGAATCCAAAACACAGATTTGCCTCCCTTACTTCTTTTGCCCATGAAACAAGCGGTCTTTTCGGAATAAGTTTCTTTAACTAGTAACTTACTCAAAGACCACAACAGAAATCTCAACTGTTTTCTGCAAGTACAGGGACTGATAAATTTCTTGACTTATCAGATCTTTCTGCATTGGACACAGGTATGCAAGACATCCTGATGTCGATATGTGATGTGCACTGAAATTGCAGGAAAAGAGTTAAGATTCTTTCCTATGTGCCCTTCTTCCTGCTGAAGGGATAGATTGAAAGTGCCACACCAACAATCCCAACCATCACATAACCTCCAAGTCAAGTAATAAATTATTGACTACAGTCCTCTATTTGAAAGGGAGTCAATTAGTTAACAGGCCATCAATTAATACTCAGCAAGGAACAATACAAAGAGAGGAACGGGTCTGAACAGCACAGCTCTTGAAACAAAGAGTGCTTTTAAACCGGATACCTCTGTGTTCAAGCCAGTATCTTGCTTCACTGAACATCTATTTCAATACATAAGCGGCTACATTTGCTAGCAAGACATCCTGTTGACACCTATTCAGTCCTGCCCTACTTTGGCATGACAGTCCTGCGCATTCTGCAGGGTTCAAGTGAGTGCTCAGATACATTCAAAGGATTATAATGCAATGTATTTGAGGGCATGAGGCAAAAGCTTTGTTTCCCAGAACAACATCTGAAGGGCAGCATCCCCTCGAGGACGCTGCCAACAAAGTTACCCTGGAGACAGTCTCTGCGGAACAGTGACAATTCTCCCCAGACAAGACGATCTGTTGGGTTGCTATTTTAAGTGGCGGGATGGGGTGGTGAGTTCTCCACTCGTTTGGGAAGCAGGAAGGGAAATGAAGGTGAGGGAAAGAAAAATAATGTTAGGAACTTATTCCAGGATCTTTATAATAAGAAACGCCCATCACTCCCTCTACTATACAACAGCATCATTTTACTGTCAGGAAGTAAATAGCTTTCTCAGTTTCTTGGCATGATTTTCTCTTAGACTTTGCTTTCAGCCCTGCAATCCAATAAAAGTAGAGCTCAATCAACCTCTCTCCTCAAGAACTGAGGACCCTGCATTTATGGTCTTCATTTTGCCGAGCCTGGCACCTCTGCTCTTCAGACAAGGAATCCAACCAGGAGAAGGCACCACATACATGAAGCCATGAGAACTCACTAGAGGAATGACAGCAAACTGTGTCAAAACAGATTTTTTAAAAAAAGATATTGTCAAAGCTAGGTATTCTGCTTTATGAATAAATATTCACCCAGGCTTCCACGGGAAAAATACTTTTCATTACTATTATCTTTCAGCTCTATTTAGCTCTTTCCCACAGCTTTAGCTGCTATTCCTATTGCTTTCTAGGTAGTATATCTGGTTACTAACCAGTTCATGTGTATTTGGCTTCACACATAATGCTCTAAAGGTGTAAGCAATATTACTACATAACCACCCATGAAGGTATCTATAAAAACTAAGGAACATTTGACAGCTCTGCAGCTACCATGTCCACAAGTTACTCAGATTGCCATATCCCAGTGCAAACTACCAAAAAGAAAAAATATAAATAAATAAAACAAAAATAAAAAACACACTGCAGTGAAACATATTAAAATGGACTTGGTCCCTAAACTGGCTGTGAGTCTAACTCTCAGAAAAGTTCATATCCCACAGCTCCCTTTGACTTCTGACTTTATCCTTTTTATCTCACTGCATTTTTGTGAGTGCTAGAGAGACTGATCTCATCTCCTTGTATCAACTTTTTTGTGCCCTAAGCTTCTCACCATAATAGCGTTCCAGAGTGATATTGGATACACCAGCCCTCCTCAAAAGTTATTCTTGATTGCATTTTGCCAACTGGCCAACAAGGGATAATGAAATTCAACATGTAAGTACTCCCCCAAGAGCTGGAGAATTTCACATCTGTCATATATTTACTATCCAAAAAAGAAAGGCACTGTATCTGTGCAAGGGCTAGGGCTCTTAGAAACAGGGCTGTCACCAGATGTTCCACAGCTGAGAGTCTGCATAGCCTCAAGATGTGAGGCTAATCAGCACGGCCCCTAAATAATTAAGTTACTATGCTTTGCAAGAACTGCTGGCTGTTTAGAGGAGAAAGGCCACAATTCAACATCCCAGTGAGAGAAAGGCAGAAAGAGCTCATGTATTACATAGGTGAATGTGGGACTGCCAGCATTACCAGGGCAGAACACACAGGACAAAGTGGGAATCCACGTCAAGCCAGGCATCGAAATAGAGCAGTCCCACCTTCTGGGGCCCACTAGGAAGATTTTGGCACCAGTGCCACAAATCACAGCAGAGAGCAAATAGTCTAAATCATTTGGGTTCCTACTAAACAGCACTCCCCATCCTGTTTTTAATTAACATCCCCAAGGACACTGCACAGAGACTATAGGTTCATCCATTTTGTGCCTCATCTCCTCCATCTTATTGTCTTCCAGCTCTTTAATCTTAGGCTCCTGTGAATTCAGGTATGCAATCTGAAACAAGGACTCTAGCTGTCAGGATGCAAGGATGTGCCTGCAGTGCCTCACAACAACTGCTCTGTGTCTGGAGAGGTGGCACTGCTGCAGACACGCCAGAACAGCTTCTTACAAATAAGAGCTCTCTGAATTTAGGCCCAGACTCGTTCAGTTATAAAGGTAAGCAAGTTGGAGTTCTTTGGAAATTATTTTTTTATGTCTGTCTGATAGTGTAACACATGACTTCCAAGCACTTTCGTGACCAGGGCTCACTAACTCTAAGGTGTCTGCTGGTGATAGGAATTCATTATGTATTTGGCATTTGGCCAAGGGGCCATTTTTTTTCCAAATCAAATTAAGGAAAACAACTAAACATTATTAGATTTTTTTAGTCCTCAGAATTCCCCCAGAGCAATATCTAATAGTAAGATTTTTAATTGCACATGCCTATAAGATTACAAATTGCGATGACAGGTTGGATTTCAAGTCACGACAAAGACATGAAAGCATGTCAAATGTTCCTTGCATTATTTCAAGTTTAGACAGACTGGCTCTCTATGGATTTATTTATATATACAAAATACAAAAATTACATTTAAAGCACATATACATCCTCATATATCTATAAACACACAGAGAACAATAAAGTGGTTTGGATTTTCCTACAACTCTTACAAGTAGGCATCCTTCCTTGAAAGTATACTACACAAAATTACATGTATACACAATTGAGCAGCGATGCTGGCAAAATACAGTTTGAGGTGATAAATAGGACGTGGCCATGAGTCTGTCTTTCAGAGTGGAGGAATAAAGGGGATACCTGTTCCCAGGAACACCTGCCAGCCCTTGACTGCCCTGCTCCAGCAGAGGAACAGACACATTAGAGGGAGGAAGAGGAAGCCTCTGAAGAAATGCACAGCAAGCAGCAGCTGGCAGGGTTCAGTACCAGCCCCTGGCTTTGTGGAGCACCACCATGGTTTTCCCCTGCCTGCAGAGATGCTGCCACATGGGTTTTGCTCATCCCCAGCCTTGGCTGGAAGGGTGCTAAGCTCCCAGCTGTGCTGCAACCTGACACGAGTAGCACAGCCAGCCACCCTGCCTTGCTCCTAAGCCAACAGGCACATCTCCCCCTCCACCCCACTGCAGAGAGAAGTGCTGCACAAGACTTACATACCAAAGCCAGCTTCCTTTTCGTCATCTGCTCCCCTGATACTAAATCAGCCCTTACAGCAGCCTCCAGCATTTCAGTAACAGAAACAAGACACTGTGAATTAAAAGCTGGAGACAGATCTTCAGCAACAAGAGCTGCAGAGAAGGGAAAAAAACTAAAACAAATTCTCATTTAAATCAGCAGCACTGATGGACTTCTAATTGTTTCTAGAAGAGCTTGAAGGAGATCAGTCTACTAAGAGAACAAGGACCAAGCACAACGTTGTAACTCTCAGGGCAGGGGAGCAACCCACTATCTAGTGAACTCCCCGCAAGCACTAAGATTTGAGAGACTACCTTCTACTCCATGTTACACTACAGCTTTCCCCAAAGTAAGCCCTCAAGGCTCAGCAAACTGGATTCAGAGTGCATTTACATGGAATCACTGATCTGCCATGGGATTTGGATCAGACCCCAAAAACATTTAGGGCATGGGCTGGACTTTAGGGCATGGATTGGACTCAATGATCTTGAAGGTCTCTTCCAACCTAATGATTCTGTGATTCTGTGATTTAATGAACTCAGTATTAAAATGGTATATTTATTCATGACTCCAGATTCTGGAGACTTAAGAACAGGTGACAATTTGACTGAGCTTCTAAAATCCATCAAGCATTTCAGTTTCCACAGATTATGGTATAGGAGAGAGTGACAGCAGCAAAATTATATATTTCTAGTCCTTACCTCTTCCTCTGCCCATTCTAATGCACAGACTGTCTCAAGAAGGATTTTTAGCACCTGTGATTCTTACAGGAAACAAACTTACACCTCCGGATGTGTAACAAGGCACCCGCCACTATCAAGCACTGCAGAAAGCAGCCCAACACAGCAAAGCACAAGGGAATATATAGAAGTATATGCTGCTGTGATTATAGTTCCTTGAGTTTATGGGATGCATTCAGTACTGCACTGTAACTAAAAACTCACCAGCCCAGCCCCACGCTTGCTACAATGGGCAGATTGCAGCATCTGTGTGGTGTTGGCTAAAAACCCATTGCACATCCCACAGCTTGGAGCACAACCATGACAGAACAGGGATCATCCTGCCAGGCACTTGGAGGGATATTCCAGGGAGGCTGCCCAGCACAAAACTGTTTGATGAAATCAGGGAAATTCCAAGTGAGGAAAATCTACTGAAGTCTCTGACATGCTTTTAATTTTTTCCCACACCGCAGCATCTTTCCCAGATGAGTTGCTCACTGAGCTGCAGGAAATGTCTTCCAAATTCAAATAAAACCACATCACCAAACATATCCAATTCAAAAAAATCATGATCAATAAATGGAACAACTGAACAACAGTGAATATGCCATGGGGTAATAAACATCAGATGGCTCTAAGATTCATTTAACATGAGTGGAGTTGATAAAATGGATGTTAGAGATATCTTCTGGGGAATCAGTAGTTTCATTTGCAACAAAGAGCTGCTTCTTGCTGTTTTTGCTGGGCAAAGGGTGCTCTCCCTAACAGGAAAACAGCAGGTCTGCCCAGACCTCATGGGAGTAGGTTAGCAGCAACTGAGGAGGAGGTGCAAGAATGCAGGTGGCCATAATTCATTCCCTCACTGTCATTCTTCTCTCATTTTAGCTTTGAGTACTTCAACATGCCCAGCTTAAATGTATGAGAGAACTAGGGCCAGAAAACTCTCAGAAATAACTTTTTTCTATCCAACTCCAACAGTTTAAGCTTAGCTGAAGTTATTAGAAAAAGAAAAGAGAAATGACAACCCATTTGTGGGCAATCCCACAAATTTTCACATCTAGAGAAGAGGTGTTCCAGCTGCATGGAAAGGATGGGGACAGAAAATTTCTTACAAAACTTACAAAACCTGGCCATGGCTTCCACCTTCACTGCTGGAAAGGATGTCTCTGCCCTAGCATTATGCAGCTGTTTCATCTGTAAAGATGTCCTTTGGTCCTGCACTTCTCCATTCATTGGGGGAATGGATGCACGGCCTCACCCACCAAACTCCTTTTATCAGCCCAGAACAGGATCTCTACAACCCCTGGCAGCTTCCTGTCGTTTTCACAAAAAAGACCTTTATCTGGAAGCTTAGCATTAACGAAGTAGACAGGAATCAGCAATTAGCCAAATTAAGGTAACAATGCAATAGGTGAAAACAAATAGGAAATGGGTGGGCAGTTATCTCCCCTATTCATGAGGATAAGGAAAGGGAAGCTGCTCACTTCTGCTGCTCTTTCTTTCCTGCACCAGCCTCATTCGACCTCAGCTTGTCCCAAAAAACAGTCTTTTGGAGTATCTTGCACGTCCAGAAAGACTCAGGACAAGGTGTCTTCTCATGCATAGAAAGCTGCAGATGTGAAAATGTTTCTGGTCCCCATGGTACCTCCAGGCTGAGGGATGCCTGTACCCATGTGAGTCAGCTTTGACACACTACATTTTTCAGTCCTGATTGCTTAGGACTATTAACTCCAAAAGGATGTACAGAGAGATCATTCTCATGGTTAATTGGAAAAGTCAGGCAAACATTTGTGCTTGTTTTTGTTTTGTTTTTTTTTTTTTTCTTTTTTGTTTTGGTTTGTTTTTTCAAGCATTAGCATCTAATGCCAAACCACAGTAATTGCATCACTTATATGGAAAACTACTGTGGTTTTTCATTGGGATGCTATTCTTAATATCCATATATCCATCAGAAGTGAAACAGCTTTGGCCCCATCAATATCCTGATGAGCTGTAAGTTGCTGAGAACATGAGTAGAATTCCCTTAGAGAGTAACTCCCTTGAAAGTACCCACTTCTAATAGCAATCCCATATTTACTCTGTGCTTAGCTATGACAAGGACTAGTGAAGAATAGGGCTATCTAACAGTACTTGCTAGCCAGGAACTACTATAAAAGAGACAGACCTGGATCAGCATGGTGGGATAATTTCAACATCCTTCTGAATCCCACGAGACAGCCAGGCAATACCCCAGAGACCCTGTCATTTCAAGCATATGGCTGCTCTTAATTCTTTAAAAACAATTCATTGGGAGGAAGGTTTTAGCCTGGTAACCTTTAAGTCCCCTTAACTGCATGAGCTTTGACTTTTCAATAAAAAAAAGCTAAAGGTTTGTAGAAAGACAAAGGAAAAGGAAAACTAAGAAATACTTTCAAGGCATTCAGGGCCCTTTTGTTTTTCCTCTCCAGTACCCCCCAAGCCGTTTTCAGGTTGGCTTATTTCTCCCCCAACACATCAGCCTGATCCCTTTCTGATGCACCTCCAAACTGCTGCTACCAAACCACCTTGTCTATCTGCTCAGACCAAACCCAAATGCAGCAGACATTACACTTATATATCCTGAACTGGGAGAAGATTGGAAGGCTCAAGGGACAGGCTGCAAGCTAAGGTTTCCAGATCAAATCAAGACTAGGTCAGAAACAAGGAAACCTAATCATCCGAGGTAGCAACTGCCTGGCAGCTGATACAAAACGAATACTTAGAGTTAGGTCAGCTTTTTCGACAGATGTCTGCACCATGACACCTATTCATTACCTAAGGTTATTAACTACACAAATACAATTTTTCAGGATTTAACAAAACTCCTTATTGCATAAAGCTATTTATACCTTTTTGTGAGAAGCTCAGCGTTGCACTTTTCAATTGTTTTTTAAAAAGTGACTTTTCTTAAAGAAGTTCACTAGTAAAAATATTTTTACAATCACAGTAAAATATAATAGGAATTAAATTATGGCACAATAATTCACCCTTGACTGCACAGAGGCCATTTGGCCTTCATCTTTGTGTCTGAATGTGCTGGGTGGGAATTACTACACTGTAATTCACATGCTGTCACATCTTATGGCTTGGCTAACACTTGAAAAAATCAGAGCTCAGAGTTGGTCACTAGAGAACAGAAATCAGCCCTGTCAGGAAATTGTTACAAATGACAGAAGCATCAGATATTGCAGGCCTGAAAGGTAACACAGCTTACCCCCTCCTGCTGCTGTGAGAGAAAGCCCCTTTTCTGTTGCTGCAGGTCACAAAGAAACCCACATGTCCTGTTGCCATACATCATACATGTTAAAAACCATGAAATGTTTAGGATAGAAAGGGACTAAAGATCATCCAGTGCCAACCCCTCTGCCATGGGCAGGGACACCTTCCACTAGACCAGATTGCTGAGTCCCACCCAACCTAGTCTTGAACAATTCCAAGCATGGGATATACAGCTTGTCTGGGCAACCTGTTCCAGTGCCTTTGGCTTTGTGGAACGTCATAACCTTCCCATGGCCCCTTTTCTTGAGTTTTTTCAGATCCCTCTGGATGGCATTTCAACCTTCAGGCATGTCAACGCATCACAGCTTGGTGTCAACAAAAAACTTGCTGAGGATGCCCTTGATCCCTTTGCCCATGCCATTGATGAAGACATTAAATAGTCCTAGTTCTGATACGGACCCCTGGGGGTAAAAGGTCTTATTTCCTCTCTATAGCAGAAAGATTCTATGAGGAGACACACTTGCCAAAAACTGAAGAAAAAACCCCACATTATGAGAAAACCCCCCTTATTATATCCCTCCTTATATAGTGTGAAATTTAGACATGAAAGAAGTGGGTCTGCACACAGACCTCTGCACTGCAGATTAGCTTAAACAAGAATTAAATAGTGGATAGTCTTAAAAAGGTTGAATTTCACCCTCTATCAGTTTATAGATTGATCTGTCATCAGATGGGGAACTTAATACTCTCAATTTTAGTGTAATGCTGCTAATGAAAGTGCTCTAGTTTACACAGAGAACAGCCACCCCCTTTTATCAGGAAAAGCCTTCCTCGATCACTTGTTCCACTATGGAAAAGGTGGCACGGCTGCAGGTAATACAAATTGCCAAGAATAGCAAACATTATAAATATTTCAAGGATGATTAATCTTTAAAACACTGAAGTTAGGCAGAAGCCTGGAAGTCAACTTGGCTATTTCACAACTAATAAAACATGTATCTTGTATTTCATTGTGACTGTATAAAGAGTATTGTAGTAAAAGGCAATTATCCACCATTCACTAGCTAACATAACACTTGTACAAGTATAAAAGAACCACAGTATGTATTTTAAGCAGCGACAGTATTTTCACCGTATTAAAATAGTAGTGAGGCAAATGTTCAGCTCACATTAAACAGCACTCTGTCACCGAAGACCAGCCTGCCACCATCATATATTTCCCCCAAGACAGATAATGCTGCTTGCTTTAACAGAATCATTGTCACCAGGCAACTACCAGTGCTGTTCAGTAATAAATATTTCCACTGTTCCCACAGAAACTGCCTCGGCATCTGGACCTGCTAATGCCTAGAGAGATCAGCCTGACCTTGGAGTGCCATCTTTTCACAAGGATGCAGCCCTCGCCACGGCTGTCTCCCAGAAGCATTGTGAAGATGGAGCAGAAGCTCAGAGGGCAGGAACGGGACAGCAGACGAGGCTCTCTTCCTTGCAGCTGCAATGACTTGAAAGGACTTCAAATTTCACTTCCTCCTCCGCAAATGATAAATTAGTTCTGCCCCATCTCGAACTAATTCTCATATGGAGAGACAAAATGGCATCTGTCCCTAAATGCAGGAAGGTCACTTTACAGCTATGCCACAAGACTGCAGAAATGAATTCTTGAGACAACTAGTTTCTTTTAAGTTTAGAACTGAGCCAGCAGCATCTGAAGTCCTGCCAGTTTGGTGCTGTCAAGTATCAGTATTAGGCCTTAAGCTTCATAACAGTACCAGGCTCCAGGACCTGACAGGCTTTGTCTGAACTACAACCTACTTTAGCTTAAACTTAGCTCTAATCTCCAAAATTATTTCAGAAACTCTGCTGCACTTGCAATTTCCCCTGGGATCAGATAACTTTTGCCTAGTCTGTACTAGCTGCCATGTCAGTTTGTCCTGGTTTTGGCTGGGATAGAATTAATTTTCTCTTAGTAGTTGGTACAGTGCTGTGTTTTGGTATGAAAATACAGAACCACATTCATATACGAGGCTGGAGGGAAGTAAGCAAGCATCTCTGTGGTGCTTAGTTGCTAGCTGAGCTTAAACCATGGCACAGATACCTATTGCTTGTCCTGTAATTGCAGCCAGGTTTTGCTTACATCATTGTTTAATCTGTTCTGACTTCAGTTTTGCCTAGTTTTGGCAAAGTGTGGGGTTCCAACCCAAAAATCATGTTGTATATCAAGGAAAATATTAAGGAATTTAAGCAATCACAGCAATGACTAACCAAGCCCATGGATCATCAGGAGAGAACAGTGTGCAACCCATTTATAAATACAGGGTTAAAATCTATACAAAACAGCGCCAAGCAACTGCAAGACCAGGAGGAACCAAATCCCAGAACTTTGCCCAAGCAGGATGCAGGATGCTGACAGCTCAGTCTCATGTCACAAGGGCAAGCCAAGAGCTTAGCAGCAGAAGAAACAGGTAGATAGCCACACTTTGATTTTATTGCATTTGTAATGATCTCCAACAGAAACTGGGCAATTCGGATTATTACTTAATTGGAAAAATAAGTGGTTGTCCCTTTTTAGATTATTAAAAGAAGGAGAGTAACAACAATTAACTCATTCTTTGTTGCCTGTCATATAATTAGATATGCAGTACAATCCTTAAAAAATGATTTGCAAATAAATAATAATAAGCCAATCTGATGGGACGATAAAGATCTTTGCATACAACAGGCTTTCAGCTCTCCTCCAGAGCCTAAAATAAGTTACTTGTTTGGAGACATGCAAAATTTCACCCCACAGCAATCACTGCAGTATCCGTCCTATCCTGCTCCTAACTGCACACAGCTCTGAATCCCTTTATTTCTATTATTATTTTTGTCCAGAAGTCAGGAAGTCTTAAATCTCAGCTCTGAGCCACACACGAGCACGACAGCAATGTGACAGAGCAGGTGTACATCTCTCCAGGCTTGCAAACTGAGCTGCTGCCTGTCACGTCTATCTCACTTCGAGTGAACTTTTGACAGCCTTCATTTGTGGGTGAAGAGCAATCTGCTTTGTTTGGGGTCAAGGGGAGGAAGGCTGAAGAAGAGAACAGCTGCTCATTCCAGAAAACGCCTCTTGGAAAACCACCTGCTACAGGGAAAGAGGATCAGTTTGCTCAGGTGTACATGGTGGGGAAAACACAAACCAAGGACCACTTTCCCAGGGTCCAGACCTTCACATGCTTTGGGAAAAGCTTCCAAAGAGGGGCAAAAAGAAGACAGGGGTGTAAAAGTCCTGTCCCCTTAGCAGAGCCCTTGCGAAGGATGAAAAAGGCTTTGCTTTTATTGTTATTGCTGATGGTTTTATTTTATTCCTTGGTATTATTTCAGTCTATCTCATGTAATTCTCTGATTTTAAACCTGTATAACAGGTTTAGTTTTAGGCAACAAATGGATTTACGTTTACAGGCTTTGCTATAGCTTAGGGGAGGGGATAGCTTTTGGGGGCTTCTACACCGCTCTAGGTTGTGCCATAAAAGTTGTAAGCTATTTTCCATTCAAGTCAAGGGTATCAGTAAAGAAAGCAGCCACTACACAAATCTGTTATTATCTTAAGTATTTCACGTGGCTTAATTTTTGGTGAGCTATGATTCAAAGCAGTCTGAGCAAAACTAGACAGCACTGTGCCTGTGCATTTTGGATATAGCAGATTATCATCATCACTGAGGAAATGCAAGGACTCATGACCTTTTCCCCTTTTATGATTTCTACAGCTTATCAACAAGATGAGATTGTACCATGGCACTATTCTGGAAGATTACTTTTCATCTTGCAGATCATTGAAGTATACACCCTTTTGACTCCATACCTGCCTTCACAGCCCAAGACACACAATCTACTCCAAGAATTGAAATAGCTGAAACAAAAAAAACCAAGCCCCCTCAAAAAATCTCCCAAACACCAAAACATCACCACCACCTCTCCAATTTATGAGATCACTGGTCTAAGAAATCTGTCTGTAATGCAGGTACCACTACAGATGAAGAGGCTGTGTCAGGGAACTCAAAAAGGGAATGAGATGTAGCAAGGTCAGTCTGAAAAAGTAGATCATATCATCTCCAGCAATCACTACAGGACAGAGCCATTCCAGATCATGAAAGAGGAACTCAAATGCTTGATTCCTGTTAAGCATAAAGTCTGAATGCTTTCTGAATGCAGTGAAAAGGGATTACTAAAACGGAAAATAAAAAAAAAAAGCTGGGCTGAACTAGGCTATTTTTATAAGGAAGATGAGGTTGTGGCACGTGTTTAAACAGCATGCCACAGTTCTGAGATGGAAGCTGCATCCTGGCCACTCAGTTTGGCTAAGATCAGATCCTGTTCTGATCTCTAAGTTCTTTGCTCAGACCAAGGGTGTGCTCTCTCCCTTGTTCAAAGATAGCTATCACACTTTCACTAGCAACTGATCAGATAATGTGGGTGTGGGGTAGACGGTCGAATGTATCACCACTGACTGCCACAACCACCACAGCGAACACCCTGTACATTTAGTCTGGAGAGCATCATAAAGGGTAAAAATATTTCCAGACACAGCTCCTGCACCTTTGGCATTTGCTCATCTGTAGTATAATATGACTCCTAGGATACTTGTGACATTTTCATTTACTGGGACTATCAGGCAGGACTTTCCAGCTACAGCGGCACTGAGAATCTTAAACAAAACTGCCAGAGGCGTATTTAAACTAATAACTGCTTTCACTGTTAATACTACTTAATTTTAAAGATTTACAAAACATTTAGCGTTTAACTTTCCTGGAGAGGATTGGAGAGCACCTTTCTGAATAGCTCTTTCATTCCACCCTAATTGGTCAACTCAGTTTAAACACTCATTCTCATTTTCAAGCCAGTGAGGAGTCATCTTGCTTGAAGAACAATAGCACAGATAGCCTTTGTCCCCAAAGGTGTTATATAAGAAAACAGGTCATGCTCTATAGATATGTTCAGCCGATTATTTTTTTTTTTTTGTCACCTTCTTTTCAGTAAAATTTTGCTCCAGTGTCCTAGCACATACACAAAGGATCGGTTGGTAAAGCCCCAAAAGCTTGATGAATATATTTAAAAGCAGGGGCCCACAGCTTACATAGAGGGAGTCATGCCATTTACAGACATGCTTCCACTGGCCTTTAATTAAAATGAGATCCTTGGTAGAGTCCACCTTCCATTTAAGCATCAGAAAAATCAGGCAGCTGGATTTTCCAAAGCCCTGCCCTAACCATTTAGTAACCATCACTGCTAATAGGAGCTCCTTAACCCTTCAGCACTTGTGAAACCTGGCAGCTTACTTCCAGAGCATACACGTGGGTTTCTCACATCAAAAGGACCCAACAGGCCTCAAAATCTTATTTCAAAGAATTACACATGTCACGTTTCACTTAAGAGTTTCCTGGCTAATAAAAGAGACCAATTCTTTCTGCTACAGCTCTGTACTGGAATTGCAGAGCCAGGTTTTGGGGCAGGGCGCTGGTTACAGAGGTGGCTTCTGTGAGAAGGTGCTTGAAGCTTTCCCTGTGTCTGACAGGGCCAATGCCAGCTTGCTCCAGGGCAGACCCATCACTGGCCAAGGCTGAGCCCATCAGGGACTGTGGTAGCATCTCTGGGATAACATATCCCAGAAAGGGGACAAAGCTACTTCTCTGTGAAACAGCTCTGGAGACAAGGGCAGTGAAGGAAGAGGGGCAGGAGGTGCTCCACATGCCAGAGCTGAGATTTGCCTGCAGCCCTTGGAGGTGAAGCAGTTGTGCCTCTGCAGCCTTGCTGTGGCTTTGAGAGAGAAGCCCACACTGGAGCAGGTTTGCTGGCAGGGCACCTGACCCCATGGGAGGAACCCACCCTGGAGCAGGGGAAGAATGTGAGGGCTCCTCCCTCTGAGGAGGAAGGAGCATTAGAAACAAGATGTGACAAACTGAACATAACTCCCATTCCCTGTGCCCCTGTACTGCTGCAGGGGACGAGGTAGAGACCACTGGGAGTAAGTTCACTTCAGGAAGAAGGGAGCTGGGCGGGAAGGTGTTTTCACAATTTGCCTTTATTTCTCACTACCCTACTCTGATTTGATTGGTAATAAATCCATTTTCCCCAAGAAAAAGGAAGAAAAAGTCTGTCTAATGTAGCAGCAAAACTCAGAAAAAAAAGAAACCCTTTATGTGTCACCAGAGTTCTTTGTTTCAGTAGATAAGTTATAGGTAACCTGGGAATATCAAAGACCTGAGGTGCAAGCAGGGAGAGAAATCAACATCCTGTAAAAAAACCCACACCATTAGGAAAAGACATAAACAAAATCTTTGCTATTTTCTCTTCCCTTCCCACAGGCACATTTACACCATCTCTCACTCACCATGGGCAAACGGTGTTAAGAGCATTGTGAAGAACAGCAGCTGTGATGACCACATGACTGTGAAGGAGAGCTTGAAAGTATCCCAGCAAACAAGGGTTCAAATAAAAAGGTGAGCGTCCTCCTGCACTTGCTTCCAACACTTCAACTGTTGCTGGCCTTCAATTCACATCCAAAAAGGGGGGAAAAAAAATCAAAAATAATAATAATAAAAAAAATCCCACAGCCAGTATCCAGAGTCTGAGACCTACAAATGAGAAAGGAAAAAAACCTGCAGTTAGTAAAACAGTAAGATAGGTGTTTTCAATCAAGTCTTGTTGCGTTTCTTTGCTGCCAACAGCTGTAAAGGCAAATGAGTCTTCCCCACTCCATGGCCCTTCAGATGCATGCACATTCCTACGTAAAATAGGAATTAAAACTTATGTCTGTGCAGAGAACCAGTTAGCAGTTGGTGGATAACCAGTGCTCTGCTTCCTCTCTCAAAAGAGGGCCCCAGACAGCAGTTTTGAACAAAAAAGCTAAGGCTTTTCCCTCCCTTTTGCATTTCTGTCATGCCTCCGCTGTGGATGCTAACGGCAAGATACCAGGCCAGGCAGAGGGATTAGTAACATAGCTTGGGAGTATTTCCACTGATGATATGCCAAACAGCCTCTCTTTGTTTGAGGCGACCTGTATGGCTTTTAATCACTGAATCTGGACCAGGCTTTGAACCCAAGTAGAGCCCAAAGTCACCCTGATCCCAAAACCAGCTACTTTCTAGTCGCTGCCAGTCAAGGTCTGCAGTTATTTCTTGTGGAATTAAAAATAATGGTCTTGTCCATCCCACACGCTTACAGGAAAGTGCGGGGAAATCTGAATCCATGCTTGAATAGAAACACTCGTTCATTTAACTGGAGAACGTATTCCAGCTTTCCATCATTTTAATCTCTCCAGAAGGGGCTGGATGGCCATGGTGACTCAAACTTGGCAGGAGAAAAACAACTATACAGAGTTAAACTGCGGCAGCAGTTTGAAACTTAGCTCCCCACTGACTTGAAAATGATGAGGAAATATGAGGAATTGAAAAGTACTTTACATATCTGTTTTGAACTCCTTAGACTCTGCAGTCTTCACAGTACTGGTCTAATTAAAATCTCTCAAAAAATCTCTGATCAACAGAAGTTATTCTTCTCTGAGCACAGAAGCTGTTTTTGCCAACTTTTGTTCTTACCCAAACCAAGTCTGAGCCAAAAAGCTGTATGAAAAAACTGTGCTGCATGCCATTGTGATGTGGGTATATTTCTGAAAGTCTGGCATGACAAAGTGGCCTCTGTTTTGCATCCTATCTTTACTGATCAACTAAATAAAACCCCACATTGTTCAGAACCAAAGTCTATAAAGAAGCTGCATTTTTTTAATAAATATATCTTTCACTGCCAAGATTTTATTCTCACTTGACTCTCCTCCCCAGTCTGTCCCTGAAATTTGTTTATTCAAATGTAGCATTTAGCTTGCTTCCATAGTTTTTTTCCTCATCTCTGTATGTGAGGTTACTAAAAAATCCAAGGTCAATCTTCAGTCAAGTGGCTTCTTTAAGGACATTCCTGAAATTAAAACTTTGCTCAAGCTGGGACTAATCAAAATGGTCACTGATAATATTAAAAGTCTGTTTTTCAAATAGGGAAGAGCCTCATGAATATTTTAAATTGTACATTGCAAACAGTGATCAACTTTTCCATTTATATTTTAGTAGGCTACCAGTACGCATCAAACTACAAACTACAGCACCGCCATTATTTATGCATGTTTTTTCTATAGCATCCTCTGTAACGTTTCAAAAGCGAGAAGCTTTTTGTGCTACAAGATTTGAAAAGGCATACGGAGATGGGTGAAAGCTATCCAAGCACAGGTACACTTCCCTGAAGCAAAAGCTCAGTCAGGCAGTGAAGGAGCGAAGGTTTGTTTTCCATTTTTATTTGTTTAAACGGAATCAGTTCTGAATAATCTAAGCCTGTTAGAAAGAGATAACATTATGGTGCCGTAAAAGGGTTTTGGGTATAACTGAAAAAGCCACAAATTAATTAGGCTCTCTGTCCCAGCGAAGGGATAATTGTCAGCAAAATACTTACACAGACCCTTTTAAATTTTTTTTTATCTGTCTATACATTCCTGCAGGATAGGATTCTAGGATTTTTTTTCCTATCATCTCATGGGCTGGGGCTGAGGCTGAATGAGCAAAGCATTCACACACCCTCTACAAAGTCCAAACAGTAATTTTTGAGAACTAATGTCTTGGAACCACAAGAGCCACAAATAAACATTTTATCCTCCTGGAAAGTACATTATTGAGTCACAAAGCTCCTGTGCAAAAGAGACAACAGGACTAGCTCATCATTATGCACCATTTACTCCAGTTGTAAATCTGACCAAATAGTCTCTGCCCTACTGTCCTTCCTGCCAGAGGAGAACACGCCAGAGCCGTGGCCTGTCAAGTGATGTCTGCACACCCTGGCTGGAACAACCTTGCCCTTATAACTTGATTCTGCAAAGCCTTCAACCCCTTCAGCTTAAGCTCCCACCCAAATATTACCAAATACACAATGTGTCTGGAGACATGCCAGTTGTGTTTAACAACACAGGGCACCACTAGATCAACCAAATACACTGGAATGCTGCAAAATTCTGGGTGGGTTTGTATTTCACGAAATCAAATAATCACAGTGTGTTTGTGAACTGGATATCTGCAGGGAAACAGTTCCACAGGAAATGAGCTGAACAACCCTTTTGCTTAATGGCCACTCAACCCCCACAAGCAGCATTGTAAGACACAGAAAGAGGCCTGCAAAACAAAATTCACTTCATCGTTGGATTACCTCCAGGTAAAGTACAGCCAAAGAGAGAAACTAGAGAGAACAGTTCACTATGGGTGAACTGCCCGGTGCAGAGTGTTACATTTATTGATGCAAGAAAGGATACGCTATCACAGTGAAAAATTTAAGGGCTTGACTTACGGGGTTTGGACTTTAACCACGAAGATGATGCAGCCTGCATTGATTTAAGAGAAAGTTCTTCTGCTCACTGACCTTTATGCCCAAAGGGCTGCCCCTGACATCTTCACAGTCTAATCTGCTGCATCACCCAAACCAGAATTGCATGCTGGCAGTTCCCAAAAACCCAGCTCAAAGTGCTACTGACAGAATAGGACAAAGCTAAATAAAGGAAACTAAGGCCTTGTAGTGAAGGGATGAGCAGTGAAGTATTCATCAAGGCGTTGTTCATAAAAGAGCATTATAGATACACTGACAAGCTCAACATCTACCCAAGTCTGTTCTTCAGCAGTTGATGTCAAGCAGCACATGGAGCATTTTCTGAGCTCATCTGTCGACAGTCTACAGGGAGGGCAAAAAAGAAAAGGAAACCAGTTCATGTGGTGAGCAAACAGACTGAATTCAAAGCAGAATTCAGAGCAGCACAAGCCAAACCTGTCAGAACCCCATTTAATTACTGCCTTCTTCCAAACACAAGCATTTGCACCTGCACAAAGCTGTACACTACCCTTTCTCACACGGCAAAAGCTGCTTCAGGTATCCAGCATTTTCTAGGCAGCCACAGGGTCTCAAAAAGGGGCCCATTAGCAAGAGCCAGATAGAAATGCTGGGCTTTTCTTATCTGGTTTTGCTTGCAGCAATTTCCTCCCCACCCCTGAAAATGTGCATAGCAAAACTAGCTTAAACAAATCAAGGATACAAGGATTGATTTATATTTCTTAATAGAAAAGATTCCAGCGCTTATTCTCCTCCTTTGACAGAAGTCACCTACTAACTAAGAAGTGTAGTGTTTCAAACAAATATTGATTAAAATCACTATTTATGAGGGGAAAAGTTTGGATGTAATTAAACTCCTTGAAGCTGATGGTCTAAGCTGGAACCATGGCTGTAATTCCCCATTCTCAGCATCTGCTACTTGAGATAATTTATTTCAGGCAACATATTCAGAATTTTGCTAAGAGAGGGAAGAGAAATAACCCAGCAAGAAAAAATAAAACATGCAATCTCTGCAAAATTAAATTAACTGCAATTTAATGACAGAAAATTTCTTTAAGTTAGAGAACAAGCTATATTTCCACTCCCATTATGAACGGCTAAACAAAAGAATTTCTGCAATACATTTGGCCATAAGTTGTTTGCAAAACACTTCTTTTTGTTTATTTTTTGCAACTTTACTAAAAAGGAAAAGTTTTGCTCCTCCAGTCTCTTTCCACCTTTATCCTATTTCAATTCATTTTCCCTGTCAGGTACTCAGGATGTGGCTCCCTGGCCACTTTGTGGTGGCAGCAACACAAGCTGCCAAAAGCAGCTTGTGTAAAAGGTCACGCAGGCATTACCAGCTGTATAACACAGGGAGCAGGGCAGGAGCAAGCTGCACTCCTGGCATTTCCACAAGCACTTTCACTCACAGCCACTCACTGAAGTTACTGCTACTTGGTCATTGATGGACAGACTCTTCTATGTGCATTTTTAAGAATTCAGGAACATGTTTCTGAGACAAACATTGTCTGTAAACTTTTATCTCTGTCTGCGTTCAGCCCAGGAAAATGTTCATTCTATACCACAAACACTTATGAAGTCAAGAGTTCTCACTGAGTTTAGAAAAAAACACTTTTGTTTCTCAAAATAATGAGTGTTGTCCAAGGCTTTTAGCTCTTCATTTCAAGTTTTAAGTTTGCCAGATGTGAGGAAGCACTGTGAGAGAGCCAGTGAGCCTTCTTAGGGTAACGGGACTCACCAGCTTATGGTTCAAACTGCTCACACCTATGTCCACTTTCTGTACTGCAGACCTTGATTCTGATCTCGCACCTCTGCTGAGGCTGTGAACACTGATGGAAACACCTCAACCCTCTCACTCAGCATGTGCAAAATGACACGGTATTTCTAAGTCCGTTCTTCCGAGAAAGATTCAAAATGAGCACTTGCACCTCTGTTGCGCTTAACTGCCATTCCTGTACGTTAATATTCATTTCAATCATTTTGTTTGAAAACCCAAGATCATTCTGCTTGCTATCTCCTCCCTTACATCTGATGTAGCAATCTGGAAAATAATTTTTAAAAACCTTAAAATCACGCAACAATGACAACAAAGTCTAATAAGCTTGTGTTTATCCTGGATTCTTGGGCATCACTGCAGTGCTACTTAGGCTTCCCTGAGGAAAGCAGCCAGGGCAGCAAGGAGCCACTCTCATCTCAAACCAGGCTCATCAACCACCTGTTTAGGCTATAATTCAAAGTGACAAAGAGCTCTTTAGATGTTCTGCGGGATTTGCTGCAAAATAACTCTCAAGTGTTAACTGAGTTAATTCATTTCAGATTAATCAAGCCTTTGATGAAAGCACACCCGATTACAGACCAGCTGAATATAGAAGTTTTTGTTTCTTTGGGGTTTTTTTTGGCCCCCCCCCCGTGTAGGTGAAATAGAGGCTTTTGTGCTTTTCCAGAGGTCAAAAGGGGTACTTGAGCTATCAGCTGCTTTTTGGTTTTCCCATTCAATCCAGAATCAAAGCAATTTCAGCAGAAAATGATAATTATATTAATAGTGAAGCCATTCAAATATCTTGTGACTACACATGGAAGGATGGGGGAAGTAAGAGAGAAAAACTGAGTCTTGAAAATATGGTCTAGAAGCTTAGAAAGAATGTACTGAATTGTACATCTGAATATCACAGCCACTGAATGTTCCAGACTTTCTTTAAGTGCCTGCTGGTTATCCTTGGCAATATACTTCATCACAGATTTAAGAGGAAAGTACACCATTCACAAGGTCCCTGCGTGTGTGCAAATATATGATAACACATGCAAAATTTCAAAAGGTGCAGAGTATCATGTGAGGATGTGGTAAAATATGCAAATGTTTGTATTGCATTACCACCCCAGATCAACGGGCTTTCTGAAAACTGATTACAAAAAACTTGGTACTCTCGCTGGTTAAGCACCACCTGCTAAAGCAGATCACAGCTGGCAAGAAGCATGTCAGTCCCTCCACTCCAAACCTATCATGGCAAAAAAACCTCTGCAAGTATTGGGAAAAGCTATGCAGCTCTTCACACAAGCTGCACAGCACCATAAACTTCTGATCACCTGGAACAGTCCTATGTCATCACCCTATACAGCAATCATGGCAACAACATTCTGAAAAATTTTGGGGAAGTGTTAAGATCTTTCTCAAAAATTTATTATACCTACATAATAGACCCATCTTCCTCAAATGTTTTAGTTGATAGCACATCTTTATAGAGGCAAAAAAATGCACAGGCAAGCTCTCTTCACAGTATTGCCAACAGTTACAATTCCATTGCAAAACTCAATATGTGGCAGCTCCTAGCAATAATAAAAATTTCAGTTTTCTCTTCAAGTAAATTTCTCCTTGCAAAGAGAAGCTTAAAAATAGGACCCAAATACAGCTCAGAGGCTCAGTAAACCAGTGGTAAATAAACATAATTCAACATATTTGATTTGGAATTTGCATGATTTTAATCAAATCTTGTGGGTTTTTTTCTTTCCTGTGAATGATTCAGGATGTTGAAAGCCTGGGTTCAACAATACTCTCACACAATGCTTATTTGCATTCCACAGAGCCTTCGGCAATTCTTCTGTGACAAATAAAACATGTGTGGTGTGTGCACTGAAAATGCAGAGAAGCTTATCACCAGGGTCAGCATAATTTTAATTTCCCTTTGCTACCATAAACTCAGCTTGTATTTTGAGGCATCACCTCTCCCACACATCCTGGCTCCATTTCTTCAAGAGCCTTACCATGGATGTAATTGTGACAGCACAGATCCTGCACTGGGTCTTGCTTTAACATGAGGAAGTGACAGCCTCCGAGGAAAAAATTAGCCAGAGGAAGTGACAGAAAATTCCATGACAGTTCAAATAGAAGTGAAGTGTGATACTGGGACCAGGGGAGGACTACTCCTAAATGCCTCTGGATGCAGCCTTTAAAATACTTTTCAATATTCATTTTTCCTCCCTATCTCTTCCTTCCTGCTCTGTCTCCTTCATACCACTTCTAATTTTCTTTCTTTCCTCTTCCTGGCAGGAAAGGACCTCTTTAACTTGCATTGCTCCAGACTGACCAGCAGCTGCAGATATATATAAAGAGTTTAGTGACATTTATCTTCACTACAAGGATGGGATTTCTTGCTGAGATGTGCAGGGGAATGCAGGGAGGAACCATTTCTCTTTTGCCTGAATCCATCAGGAGGCAGTCCAGAGTTCATATTAGTGGCCTCCTTCCCTCTATGCATCAGCCAGGAACAGCTGTTTGCTCCCCCCAAAAGCAGAATTATGTCAGAGAAGTTTCTTACTCACAAAGATAACAGTGGACCACTTTTTGTGAGCCCTGCAATTCAGAAAAGGAGGAACAGGCTGACTTGTGTCCACCCTGGGGCACTCTCCTTCACAGCCCAGTTGGCCCCGCAGTTCTTTGGTGCTCAAGGTTAAAGAGCACAGTTAAAGACATCAGCAGCTACAGAGAATTGAGCACTGCTGAGCTGAAGCACAGTCTGCCCCCCTTTGATGGCTTGTTTCATGGGACCTGACAGATAGCAACACATGAACCAAAAATACCAGGATCATGACTGCATTCCTCATAGGAAGCAGTACTTTTGACAGTGCTGGGTTTCCTCAGCCTCTGACTCGCTCCAGCTCCAGTCACTACTTGCAAATATGACTGCATGCAGTCATAAAACAGGGAAAAGGTACCACTTGACTGAGGAACTGCAGTGAAAACAGCAAGAAAGCTGTAATCTATTTCCTATGTGTAAAATGTGCACCCAGGGCATTTTTTATCCTGCTCTTGCTTAGTATTCTCTTCTCAAATGGATGATAGCAGATATTACTTGTTTTGCTCTAAGAAAGTGTAAATTTCCTTCACTTTTTGTGCTGATTAGGACGTTAACAGGCAGTATAAGGAGGGATAATAGCTTTTCCCATTGAAAATGTACTGCTTTTGACAGAGTAATAACAAGAAACCACCTCACACACAACCCTATGCATACATGCACAACATCAAGTGGAACAAAAATCACTAGTAAATTAGATTAATGGCAAAAGCCGGGTGAATAACATGTTTTTAAAGGAGAGTTGTCTAGGAAAAGGTAAGTTTAATTGTCTTTCAGATCTGTTATGATGTAATAAATGTCTATTAATGTTGAGCAGCAAATGGGCTTTTAATGATCATTGCTATTTTTGGCTGGTGGGTGACACGTAGTTTAAATATAAACCAGATTTATGTTTTGCACACCAGGATGACTTTCTCAGATGACTCTCCTTGATTTAACCTCTTCACACCCCACAAGACATTTAATATAATTTTATTTCTAATAGACGGTGAGCCAATAGGATTGTATTTGCTACTACTGATGTTTTCAATGAGAAATAAAATCAATGAGGTTTATGCTGAAGATAAGTGTAAGTGATTAGTTAAGTGTAAGTGGCTTGGAAAATATTAGGAGGCCTACATTATTCAAGCAAATTATGCAAATTAAAAAATACTCTAGATTGAAGTAAAAGCTATGAAAAATTCCTGACCTTGCTGTGCTGGAAAAGAATTTCTTCTTTTGGGACTACCTCAAAAATGAGCATTAGCAAGGGAATTATTTTGTCACATTTTTCAACACAAGCACTCAACCTTAAACATTCACACCTACAAGGAAAAGAAAAAAAAAAAAAGTCTTTTTAGACCTAGAGACAAAGAGCAGCCCAGTAGGTTGCTAGGAGAAAAATAAACAGCACTTGATGTGGTGTAAAAAGAGTGGGCAAGCGAAGCAAAGCCCTGCATACACTGCCTGGGAAAGCAAGGCAGGAACACAGAAGCAGCATTCTGCATCATTAAAAAAAAAAAAAAAGGAGGAATACAGAAGAATAAAGGTTGCATCTAAACTTCTAGGTGTGGTATTCTCAAGTGAGTTGCACGCACAGAAACAATAGCAAAAGCAATAGGCCAAATTACTGAACAAAAAGTATTTACAGTTCCCTAAAGCAAATGTCTGTGTAGTAATAACCAATAGCCTGTTTTTCCACATTTTACCGTGTTAATGAATTCTGTTGCGCATTAATCAAGAGTCGAGCCTCTTTGATCTTTGGAGGGGAAAAGAAAAAGAAAGATTTAATTATTGCACTCATTTTCTGCACAGATACTTTTGTTATTACTTATATTCTACTAACAGAGGTCATCATCTCACGCAAAGCCTAGTTATGGAAGGTCTTGGGCATTCTCAGAGTAAAACAGAGCTTTCTTCCTCCCTCATATTATCCAATCAACAAAAAATAGCATGAAAACACTCCTTTGCAGAGAACAGAGCTGTAGAGAGAGAAGGGCTGGGGATTTCTGTGTGTGCCCTTCAACCTTCAACTCTGAAATCAAGCTTCAGCCGGTAAGTGGACTATTTCCAGCCGACTTTGACAACCAGTTGTAAATACTCAACATCTCCTTAACCCCTGCACAAGCAGCCCTTCAGAACTGCACCCAGTCCAATCCCTAAGGAAAATACCCCTCAAACACTAGCTGAAAGACTGCAACTTTTTTTTGATCTTCCTAATGAGGAGCATCACATCACTACACAAAACAGCAACTTCAAACCTGAAAGGGCCACTGCGCTACAGCTGAGAGTCAACACTTCTCTTGGTACTACAAACAAAACATTTTATATGAGAGGCTCTGCATGGATGAAATATTTATATAATACAGATCACACATACTCTCTTCCCTTCTGAAGTGAAAAAAGGCCAGATATTTCCAGCTGAAACTACAAGAGGGATCTTAACTAAACAGAACATTGAAACCTGGATGGAATTTCACCAGGAGCTTCCAGCTGAAGCCTCCGCTCTCACATCCCAACTTGGCATCATCACAATATATATGGCAACCAGCTCTTCTCCAAAGTGACTAGCACTTTAACTCTTGCAAAAAGTATTTTTAGAAGCCAAATACTTGCTTCTTGCAAAAGAAAAACAAGTTTTGCAGAAGAAAATCTTACTGCAGTAAGCATGTGTGCTTTTTAAATGGGTACTATCAAGTTTTCAAACAGTAAAATACTTGGGTGAGTGAAAGGCTAAAATTAATTAATTCCTTGAGTTCTTTCTAGCAGAAATTAATTGTGAGGACAATCAGGACAAACGTGCTCTTTAAGAGAATTATCTTGGGCGCTGAGTAAGGACTACAAGACACTTGTCCTCTTTTCATGCCTCATAGCTGAGGATCAGTAGCAACAACCTAAAGAGAAAATGCACCTATTGTGAAATTTGCCAACATAACACGTGCCTGCCTCTGTAAGCCTCAAACACATTTCTTAATGACCTATTACATAGTAACAACCACTGAGAGGTCCACCAGAAAACTGAAAGCAGGCTTTGCCACAGAAGGTTATGTAAAGACCCAGAAAGTGATGCAGTGTCATGTAAAGAATGAGAAGGGGGAAATCCCAAATTATACCCAGAAAATTCTTCAATGCCTTTTTCTCCCAAGTTAAACTTGCAGGGAAACTTGGGGGTTTCTACTTGACTCCCTCTGAAATCACTGGATTGCAACTTCTCTTTTAGCTGAACTACTGCAGGACAAGAGTAACTGCATTCAATAGCAATGCTCTCATTTGTAGTTTGTCCAACAAACTTCTATAACATTTTACATTGTAAAGTATACGTGAAATTTAGAATAATCAAGAAAGGACCATCTAATATAGTCAGACTGGCTAGACCACAAGAAACTCTGCAATGAACTTAATTATTCAGCTTCCATTATTTATAAGGAAACAGCAAATAACCTAATTTCCATATACCTGAGTATAACAGCTGTAAAATTTGTAGTAACACCTTTCTTTGTGGTATGCAAGTCCACTTCTGATTTGCTCTTAATGCCTTGCTTCCACCTAGATAAAAAGCAAGATGTCTCAGCAGTCCAGGAGTAACATTTAATTGCAGGGGTCACATTCAATTCCAAAGAAGAAATTAAGCACCTCTGGCAACTAGAAGCAAGATAATTAATGTGACGTATGGGCCTGTCTCTTGTGATATTTTGCAGGGGACTCTGTAAATACCAAAATGTAGCTATGTTTGATAGACAACATGAATTTGGGAGGAAGAGGGAGCATTTTGGTAACTCCAGAAATGTTCCCTTCCTTGCTGAAAGACAGACCACATTTCTCATTCCTCTGCAGGAGGTTTCAAAAGCACTGCTGCTCTAAAGCTAGCTCATCTGAGGTCGCTGGCAAAATCCTGCTGATTGTTGAAGGAAGATGTACAATCAAGAGAGAGCTTTTGCAAACATCACCCTAAGTCTAGTAAGCAGCAAGTAAAACCTTTGCTATTTAAGGCCACAGCTGGAAGTGAAACCGCAATAAAGTACTTCATTTGATTATCTGAAAGGCAATTCACTGTAAACAACAAACAACAACTCTTTACTACATCTTTACTTCGACTTATTTTACTGTAAGTGGACTAAGCACTGTAGTTTAGAAAACAAGGGGCTAAAGGAGAGAGAGACATCAATCCTAAATATTTTGCTAAAGAAATCACACTTCTGTTCATTTTGTTCTCCCTATAAGGGAGACTCACAAGGCCAAAGCAGAAACACTGGGCTTCAAAAGTAACCAAAATTGGCAAATTGTGCAGAAAGATAGATAGTGCCATTGTTTAGCACTTGGCATCAGCGTGGATCCGAGCAAGTAAGAACACAGATTGCCTGTGATGGGAAAATCTATTAAATGTAAGAGAGCCAACTGATGGCTAAAATTCTAACATTAAGACCCTTTCATTCATTGCTTACCTTACATTTACATCCGTTTCATTTCCAAAGCAAAGGGATCCCAAAGAAGCAGTGTCTGAATTGAAAGAGGACTGTATTTCAGCTAAGAGCAAGATCAAGACCTTCTTACCAAGATCCAAACTTACCATCAAGGAAAAAGCTTAATATCTGAAACTAATTTTCCCCAAAGTAACATTTTTCCGTTTGAACTTTGCCTATACTATTTACAGAAACATGGAGAGAAGACTTAAATTTGTTTTCCGAGAGCAAGAAGGAGTAGGTTGCTCCCTAGCATCAGTGTCCCTTCTGACCATAGAGCCCTATACTGCCTTTGCCCAAAGCTCACTTGCAGTGCAAACACAGCCAATACAGTTCAGCACTGCATCATACACAAGCCCACAGACTGAGGTTCCAGCCAGGGCTGTCTCATTATGGGAAAAAACAGAAATAGAATTCCTAAATTGGATGTGATCACCAGGAACAATTTAGCATCAAATGCTTCAGAATCTGCATGTAAAAAGCCAAAGCAATGCATGCCAGTAGATTTCAGGCTGTAGATAGCCTTAGGGTGAGAGAGCAGGCGAGTCCAAACGGGACAGCTTGCTATCAGAAATTTATCACAGTTCATGCATTATTTCTTCCTCCTACATCAGGAATTAAACCCCTGATGTGGGGCTCAGATTGGCAGAGTGAAGGGGGGGACCGATGACCCAAGCAAGCACCTTGTCACAGCTGCAGTCACAGCTAGAGAGAGAAAGCAATGTTTGGCAAAGAGCACCACTAATGTCAGAGGTTGAGTCTTCCCCCATGAGGGTCTTGTGTGCCACAGTCACATTGACAGCAGGAAACAAAAATGCCTTTTCATGTTAATCAGGTTGGGAAACTTCTAGGAGTTCTAGTTCTAGAGTTTCACTTCTACAACTGCCCTTGATTTTAAAAAAACTCCAATATTGAGACTAACACAGTCCACTCCAAACACAAGAAAACCAGGTGGTTTTACAAGCCTGAGGTCTTTACAAGTCCCATCACCTGAAGAGGAAGGAGTTAATCAACTCAGAGACAAGGAAATCATGGTGGCTTACCCAGCAGCAGAACTGAGTTTCACTCTGAGGCACCAGAGGTCCCTGGCTCACATGGCTGAGTATGCTAGGACTTCTCAACCAACATGCACATATCAGGGAAATCCTAACTTACCTTTATCTCCTCCTTGAGAATTAAAATTATGTAAGCTCTTCCTTCAGAACACCAAAGATAGAGATTTGCTCTTACCCGAGCACTTCTGATCCAAATTACTTTTTCTGAATTTTATGTTTTCCTGAAAATAATTATCCATTTCAATATTTTTTTAAAAATTAGGTTTTCTTATTACTCAGTTAGAAATTACTTTTTTTGATAATGTTTCAATCCATGGCAGTTCATTTTAAGAAACTAAGGTGTTCTTAACAGAAGATTTCAGTTGTGTTGAAACATTCTGGCTGATACACGATTTTGATTAAGAAAGTCAATTTGCTGGAGAAAATAGTCACCCTGGATTTTTTCCCCCTCCTCAAAATTGCCAATAACTTAAAGCAATTTTCCCTCTACTCAGTGGAGATGATATGTGCAATGTGATGACTCAGATCACTCTTGCATAAAATGGTCAGACCACTGGGCAGCCTTCTGTGCGCTGAGAGGAGAACCAGGAGGAACCACCATGCTGCTGCTGGAAAGCTCTCCATGTCCCCGATTCCCCCACCATTTTTGCTGTGCTTCCTTCAGCAAAAGGCCAAGTTCCTTCTCCCCCATCCTCTTCCTCTTCTTTTCCACATGTGTGTGCAAAATCCACACACATCATCAGGTCACCTTTTTCCTGCTTCTAAATGTACTTCAGCCTGCATATGCTCCACCTTTTAAATACCTAGAACCTTCACCCCGTAACCCATTGACTTTTCCCTCAGAAGCACTGCCATGAGTTCAAGCCTTTCATAACTGTAAGCCAAGACTGAAAGGAACTAAGGGGTGGAGAAGAGCTGAGCACACAGACCTCCCTGGAATTCTCTTTATAATTAATTAGAAGTTAGCCACAATTAAACCAGAACAGCTAGTCAGACAGTGGGGCTGCTCCCTGGTAGCAAACTCACAGGTACCAACAGTAAGGATGAATGCAACATCCCCTTTGGTCTTCCCCACCAACTTCAGCATTCCTCATACAAAAAGGCATCAGGGAAGAGAATCAAGGGAGCGGAGCGTGTCCCAGCATTGCCATCCTCCAGTGCCACACAATTAGCTCAAACACTGCTCTGCAAGACTCTCTTGTGTTTCAGCTCCCTCTGCTTTAGTTTCCTACCTGCCTTGAAACACATTCACCAGTGTTTAGCTTTCAGACAAGTGAGGTGCCAGACTGGAGTGTTCTTTCACTCATCTTTGTCTGACCTCATCTGGACCTTGCTATTCTCATTCACAAATGACTCGAATTAGAGAGGCAGCATCAGTGTCTTCCCTACCACACACGGCACCACTGGCCAAGCAAACACTATAGCTACAAAGCTCACATCAGGAATAATTGGGAGTAAAGCTAAGGGTTCTTTCAAAAAAAAAAAAAATTAAAAAAAGAAAAAGAAAAAGAAGAATGAATCCTGAAATGGTTAGCATAGTACTTTTAATCCACAGGACTTCCTTGTGCCTCTCTCTCCCACACATTATGCTACCTTTCCTTGCAAAAACAGCCAGCACCTTTGATTCATTTTTGAATGCTAATCTTCCAGTCAGCAGCAGGGTTTTATCCAGTTTAAGTGAAAATGTCAGTCAGGCTAGTTCACCCTACCTAATGAAATCATCGTTACATACATAGTTTCAGAGAATACCTGCAGACCACACTTAAGAGTAAACCAGGACTTAGCAGTCCTCATAGCACTTCAGTGTCTCTACATATTCTCACAGTAATTTAAATCAGCAAAGTTCTTGTGAAATACAACAAGCCTCAACTCTTAAAACACATTCCTTTGTCTTCTTAACCACAGAGTGTCTGAAAGGTTTTCCCATATTAAGAAAAGGGACAAAGAGGAATGCTCAGGAACACCACCACATGGTTATCAGAGGCAGGACAGAAACAATTGCAGGGATAAGCAGCAAAGCCAGAGCTCATCTCCACAAAGCCAATAATTGTGTCCGTAAGGCCAGCAATTTCAAAGGCAGCCTGCATGGAAATCGCTATGAAATGAAAACATGAAACTCGTGTCTCTGTGGTGTAAAGCAAAGCTATGCTGTATCCACAGTGAGAAAATTAAATCAATACTGTTCAGGGGCAATATTGGGAAGCCACTAACCAAACGAGCAGCAATGTGAACCTATTGATTCTGTACAGCTATACTTCCATGCTTCTTTCTTCACCTTCTGAAGCATTTCCATCACCTTGCATAATGTAAAACCGGTGACTGTAACCCCTAACTAATACTTCCCAAAAACCTGAAGTCAAAATCAGACAATTACAAGAACTTTCGGTAGCATTAAATGTTTGTCAAAACACATCAAGAACAAAAATTATTTTTTAAATTCTTCTTTTTTTTAAATTATCAGGTTGAACACTTAAGTTAGGACAACCTCAGGCAACCCAGTAAGGCTACCTGGATGAGTCTGTGACATGCACTGCCCGACTGAAAGCTGTTCCTGCTGAGCACACAGCAGTGCAGACAAAGCAAATCATTTAAGGGGGGACAAAACCAGGCAAAATTAATGCCTGGGCTTATTTTATTGTGCATCCAGACACAGATAAGCTTGTCAGCCACTGAAGACTCGCATGTCCCTGTCTTCCTTTCCAGCCAGGTGAAAGGCTTCTGGGGACACACTTACTTTCCTCTCCCTCCCCCCCTGCTCCCCTGGTCTCAGGGTGAAAACCAGGGCAGGATTAAAAAAAAACTGGGGATAAATACATCGGTAAAACAATAAATACCAGCTAGACAGCTTGGAGGGTCAGGAGATGTTTAGGAAGATTACAAGTTCAAAGACCACAGCAGCAGCAAGTACTAACAGATAAAATGCACTGCTCCTTCTGAAAAGTATATGCAATTGCACACATATATATCGTGCATAGATACAGATTTTCACATAAAACCTCAAATTTTAACCTTTTTTATTATCTTAAGCCCTGGAACATGAAAGCATCTTACTACCGCTTTCCTATGGCAGAGTGCATTCCCACAGAGTGCTGACAAGGAGACCTTGTGTCAGAGGCCCCCAAAGGGATTTCCTTAGCAAGTCACAGATTCAGGGGTTTTGGCAGAAGTAGCAGGGGTAGCAAGGGGCTGCACAGGAACCCCCTCCAGCTTCCCAGCAGCATCTCAGGGGGAGCCCTGTGTGGTCACTTTGGCCACTGCCTGGCCTTGCTCCCTCCCCTCCTGGTGGAGAGCAGCACTTCTGGACACTGGGACCTTCTCTTTGGGGCTGCACACCATCCCCAGATGGCGTGGCTCCTACCCCACTGCCTCCACCACCAGGGTCCCTTGCCACTGCGGCCACTCCTGACCCCAAGGCTTTCCTCTGATGTCCCTGAAGGAGCCATTCTCCCCCCACACCTTGCTGCTTGGCCCCCATGGTGACCCCAGGGCTGAGGGTCTCACAGACCCAGCAGAGGAGATACAGGTCCCTAATGCTGCTTTCAGACCCCAGTCCAGGGCCTATTACCTTAACCAAGAGGCCATTAAACTGCTAACGCAGCTTTTAGGCCAGGCAGACAGAAACAACTGTTTGCAGAAGATTCTTGATCTGAGATTGAATGCCTTGACGTCATCACAGAGCCCCAAAGTGCCCCAGCAGGCCAGAAAGTGTGGGGAGAACATGGCTGCTGTCCCTCAGCAAGTGAAGAGGACAGACGGCATTTAAACAGTCAAGCAGCACCTACAGAGGTACTCTAAAAACAACATGGCCTTAGCAAAAGCTGGCCCAAGGTCTACAATGCTTCCCCCTCTCCTCCAGAATAATCAGATTTTAAACACACCCTTCAGAGAAATGGTCCAGTCATTAACAGTAACTGTTTCTTATGTGCATCAGTAAAAGATGTAGTGCTGCAGAGGCTAAATGGGACTTACAGAAAAGAAGCCATAAATCTTTGTCAGCCTCTCAGAAATGAACACTTAATACAACTAGCTTGGAGTACTTCACTTCTCACTCAGCCGAGGTACCAATTATGGCACCACTATGATATATTTTAATCACTGTTGTGTTAATGGCTCCCACGATTTATTTTATCCCCTCTCTGCACTAATGACCTGTGCTCAAAGACTCATGATTCAAATACTTCCCCCTTCCAGCTGAAAAAAGCAATCTTTTGGATTTCAACCTATGATACTGCTGACCTATTCAAAGGCATATGAAAGGACTTCAGACACTTGGACCTTCAGCAACTTTGGTTCAAAATACAGGTACAATGCAGCCAGCAGTAATTTGTTTCCCTTTTCTTGCCCCTAATCCAAATCCTGTGTTTCCTTGCTTTTTCTCCACCCCACCCTCCCTGAGCTTTAATTTCCTTATCAGCATTTCAATCCTTCATTTTCCTGTTGTAAAAGTCAGTGTAAGACCAACACACTGCTTAGGGCCACAAAAAGAAAGCTGCCCACTAAGTCTCCCTCAGCACCCCTTGAGTTACTGGTTGGGATTAATTTAACAAGCAATTTTACAATCTCAAAAGAGGACACACGTTCCATGGTAGCAAGAAGCTTCCTCACTTCCACAGAACTTGGCTCACCAAAACCAGACCAACTAGAGATATCCTGCATCCCTACCTCCTGCGTGTGACAGAAACACATCACTTGGATAACTCTCCTAAAGCAAGGGGATCAACCACAGTGTGCAAAGCGATTTGGGTAGCCTCGGTTCCTCCACGTGGGGTCAAGGGTCACCCAGCACTGTTAAAAAGCAGTAAATAAAAACATCTTGAAGAAACTTCCCCTGTCCTAAGCCAGGCTACTTGCTGCCACAAGATGGTGATGAAGCCAATCCACAAAAGCAGCAGATGTTCATATCCCAGTCCCTAATCCCCAGGAGCTCACAAAATCCCTCCAACCAGGTTCTCCTGGAACTATTTATCGGACAATCTGGCAATCTCTGCTGCTCAGGATCTAAGAAAATGAGAGAAGAAAGTCACACACACAAGAACTCCCACATCTCTAGCAACAGCAAGTTGGCAACATGGAAGCAAATGGATTCTAACTAGTTTTTGCCATCATCCCCTGAGAAACTTATGACAGAATAATCCAAGCAAGAGCACATCACAGATGAATTCTACGTTAACAAGTAAACATAAACAAACAAGCTTTTATTTATCTTTTCTCCCTCAATTTCCATCCCATCACCCACCTATGTTCTTTCTTAATTATTTCTAGGGTTTTTTTAAGCATCCTTTCTGCTATCTAAAGCAAAAGCAACTTTCAAAACCTTTTTTTTTTCACGAAGATGCAGTGAGTTCAAGGTACAGCACATCCCATATCAGTCTCTGGAACACCTGGATAAACTCAAAAGCTTCAAGGAAAATTCCTTAATAAACATCCCCAGTGCCCCCTCTGCATGAAAGCAGGTGTCTTCTAGCGTCATGGTTTAATCCCAGACAACAACCAAGCCCCACACAACCGCTCATTCACTTTCTCCCAAGCGGGAAGAGGGAGAGAATTGCAAGGGTAAAAGTGAGAAAACTCATGGGTTGAGATAAAGACGCTTTAATGGGCAAAACAAAAGCTGTGTACGTAAGCAAAGCAAAACAACGAATGCATTCCCTGCTTCCCATGGGTAGACACCTGTTCAGCCATACCCAGGTAAGCAGGACACCATCATGCACAATGGTTACCCAGGAAGAAAAACACTCTTAGTCTAAAAAGTGTCTCCTCTTTCCTTCTCCTCCCAGCTCTATATGATGGGCAAGATGCCATATGGAATGAAATATCCCTTGGGTCACTTGGGGTCAGCTGTGCTGGTTGTGTCCCCTCTCAGCCCTTCCTGCACCCTCAGATTCCTCACTGGCAGGGTGGGGTGAGAGGCAGAAGAGGCCTTGGTGCTGTGCAAGTGCTGCTCAGCAGCGACCAAAATATCCCTGAATTATCCACACTGTCCCCAGCACAAATCCATACCAGCTACTGTGAAGAAAACTAACTGTATCCCAGTCAAAACCAGCACACCTACTCAAAAGACCCTAACTGTCCTCCATGAGTGGCAAAATCTCCCTCAGAACCGGTTTTATCTTTCGCAGAGCATTCGACACTGCTGTGACAGCAGGTACCTCCTGGACTCTGAAGCCCAGCAGAGAATTGTTTATGAAGCACCCCCGTAGCCTGCATGAACAGGGGCCAGTTTCAGGGCTGGACCATGGCAGCGGCTGAGTAGGGAATGGTCCCATGAAACACAGTAACACATTGCACGGAGGATTGTCTTTTTACTCTCTGCCTACAAACTCTGTGCCATATGGAGAGCTGGCAAAAGGGAGCGGACAGATGTCTGGAGACATTATAGTTATTATGTTAACTTCCTGCGAGTTTATTCATCAGAAGGTGATCACCCTTTGTTCTGGTATGAATTTAACTTACTTTGCAGCTTTGAGAGGTTGACAGCAGATCACTATTACACAGTTCTCAGAAAGTACCAGGTGATTTGCAGCCTTGATTAAAAGGCACAGTTCTTGACCTAAAATACCAAACATCAGGCAAAACCTACAAAAGCAGAAGAACTAAGAGGTTACAGCAGCAGAAAAGGAGATGAATTGAAGGCCCTCTCAGCAGCCCTGCAGGCTCTGTTCATGTTTGCAAACTCAGGTAAAACACTGGATGTGACAGTGGTGCACAGCTATATGAGAAAAAAAAATGCTGCTACACCAAGAGAACCTTCTTTTTTCTGCATTCAAACAAAGGGAAAGTTTAGAGCACTTCGACAGCACAAAAACAACCCCTCTTTTGAAAACAGGGATTTGGATGTGCATTCTATAATAAGAAAACAAAAAACCCACCAGAGATACTATTTACTTTTCATCAGTATTTCACAGAGACTGAGCTCCCATGAGATGCCCTTTGAGTCAACCTGGAGTTCATTTCCTGTGGACTAGGAAGAGCATTAAGTGCCCATGTGGTTCTTGGAAGTAAAGAGAACAAAATCATTTAGAAAATCCTTTCCAACATTAAATCTGCTTCTGGAGTTTGCACCCTGTAAGCAACACTCCCTGTGAAGGAGTAGCCATTGGCAGTACAAATCTGCAGTCTCACAAGCTGAAGATGGAGGAGAATGAGAATTCAAGTGAGAATTCAGCTCACAGATGGGCACAAAGCCCAAAACTTACCACACCGTTTGGAGGCACATAGAGGGGAAAAAAATGAAGTCACCTTCATCCAACATGAAGCTGAGGGGAAGCTACCCCAGCATCATCTTCACCTGAGCATTGAATGGACTGCAATAGCAAAATCATAGACATTTAGTCTATGGGAGGAGGGAGAAGTCAACTATTTCTTTTCCCTGAAAGGCAGGTTCCAGACAGAACTTTGCAAGAGCACTTAACAAGAGACAAATCTCAGAAAATAGATGACAGAGTAGGCTGGCAAAAGGAGAAGGAGCTGGTAGCATTTCCCTCAGATTGGCTACCAACATACTTACAATTTAGACAAGCTGAATTGATGGGACAAGGCCAGCTGTATGGTATTCAACAAGAGCAAGTGCCAGGTACTGCACTTGAGTCACAACAACCCACTGCAGCTCTACAGGCTGGGGGAGAGGGGCTGGAAAGCTGCCCAGTAGGAAAGGATGCATGGGGTACTGGTCCACAGCAGCTGAGCATGAGGCAGCTGTGCCCAGCTGGCCAAGATGGCCAGTGGCATCCTGGCCTGGATCAGCAACAGTGCAGCCAGCAAGACCAGGGCAGGGATTGTCCCTCTGTAATGGGCACTGGTGAGGCCACACTTCAAATCCTGTGTTCAATTCTAGGCCCCTCACAACAAGAAACACATTGAGGCCCTGGAGCATGTCCAGAGAAGGGCAACAAAGCTGATGAAGGGTCTAGAGGGTAATTCCTGTAAGGAGCAGCTGAGGGAGATGGGGTTGTTCAGCCTGGGGAAAAGGAGGCTGAGGAAAGACCCTACTACTCTACAACTCCCTGAAAGGAGGTTGTAGCCAAGTGAGGATTGGTCTCTCCTCCCAGGTAAGAAATGACAGGATGATAGGAAACGGCCTCAAGTTGCATCAGGGGAGTTTTTGACTGGATAGTTGGAAAAAATTCTTCACTGAAATGGTTGTCAAGCATTAGAACAGACTGCCCAGGGAAGTGAAGGAGCCGTCATTCCTTGAGGTGTTTAAAAAGATGTGTAGATGTAGGACATGGTTTAGTGGTGGACTTGGAAGTGCTACTCTTATGGCTGAACTCCATCTCATATGTATTTTCCAACCTGATTCCATTACTCTATGCAAAGAGGCTTCTCCTCAGCACTGGACACCTACCCACTACTTTTCTCCAGCTGCTGTTAAAGAGTTATCAACTTTTACCCAGTCCACGGCTGTGGAAGACAGCACAACAAAAAGGCTGCCTCTGTAGAAACAGCCTTCATTAAGTCAGACAGGTAGGAGGATGCCAAAAAAAGATATGTCAGACAGGTAGGAAGACATACACGCACACAAAAAAAGAAAAAAAAGATGAAACAGTCATTCTTTATGTAAGTACCAATGTGTCCTGGCACTTAGTACAATGTAAAAATGATTGCTCCCCTCCTTGGAAGAATTTATCATTTACAGTGGAAGGGGAAAACAACTTTAAACCACGTTCAGGGAAATGAGAGCTGTACAGTTTAAAAGATAAAAAAACATTACTTGCCAGTCTGTCATCTATTTCTTATGGCACTTGATGAAACCTCACCTGCCTGCCTGTTTTGTTTGGGCTTTTTCACCAAAATTCAGGTCAGTCACTGTCCCTTATTCACAGTCCCACGGCCATTCCGAATGCACACATCAAAGCATCAGCTGAAAAAGTGAGCTGCCAGACACCCCTGCAATGCAGGTCAGGCACACAAACATTTTTCTTCTTGTTTTTTGCCTGTGTAAAAGGCCCTGCTTATTCCGCCCAGAACACAAATCCCAGCCGCCAGTGAGGTGGCAGAGAAAGCAGGCAACCAAAAGGTGCCATCCCATGGTGTCACCAGTGCTGTTCCCGACACGGAGGTGGGAACAACAGGTCACCTCCCGCAGGAGCTCCCTCTGACAGGTGGCAAGGATGGCACACACACCCTGCTCTCTTTCCCCTCCCGACCGCACAGCCCAAAACACGCCTGATCTTCCCGAGGCCCTTCACACAAGAGGTTCGTTAAATAGGTGATTCTCTGAAGGAAAGCACTTGGGAGCAAAACAGAGACTATGATAATGAACTAACTGTTCACAAGGGCTTTATCTCTGCAGGGGAGGGATTTGTTGGTTTTAAATTCTCAGCCAGTAGAGGATGAAACACTTTTCCCAGGGGTTTGATGACCGACAGTAAACAGCGTGCATGTACACCTGCATTTTTTTTTTTAAGTTCCTCTTACTTTAACACAGATTTAAGGGAAGACAACATAGCCTGCCTTTAATGCAGAAACACCAGAGTATCCAATGCAAGACCAAACTTCATGACTTTTCTTGCTTGCTGCAATGCCTCCACTCACCAGATTATAATATACGCATGAAGAAGCATGAACAGGGGACAGGAACACAAAAATTTGCAGGATCAGAAGGCAGGTTCCAAGAGCTGGAACTTCCATGCTTGACACTGAGCCAAAATAAAAAAAAATTAAAAAATAAAAGTAGGGCAAATGCTGCCTATGTTACCTTTATTCTCTATGCTTTCTCCACAGTGCTGTCATCCCCTAATGCACTTGAATTGCTTGTTTTGCAGACCATTGCTCTCTAATATTACTGTTCTTTGCCTGAAAAAGTGGGATTTATATTTTTTTAAGGGAGAAAAAACACCCCCCCTCTCCTCCCTTAAGGACTGACTGGATTATTTTTTTATCCTTTAGGTTTTTCAAGTGTGGAAAAGGGGAGATGCCTCCTCTTACCAGAATGCTGATTTTTTTTCCTCATTAATCTGTGCTTAAGGCCAAAACAGTCAGTACACCCAAGTACCACAAAACTGCCTTAGACAGACAAGGATTTAGCCTTAGCAGACATTCTTTCATCATTTTCAAGTGCTGTGTTATGGTCTCATCCAAACTGCACTCAGCCACAACAGAGAAGTACTCATGGATATTAATAAATGAGGAACTGAGCTGCAAACACAAAACATTATCTTGGACATCATAGGTTTCCTTAATTAGAATAATAAATTTTAACATGAAAAGCCCTACTTGCAGAGACCAAATTGCTTCTACTGTGGTTGAAGGAAAACTGTGGAAATCAGGCCAAAACAGAAGTGGCCGGCAAGCAGAAGAGCAATGCTGCCTGTGGCAGCAACTTGCTCATAAACCCAGCATTAGAACTTCACCGGCCCCAAATACCCTGTTGTGAAACAAGACATCCTATTCCTTGGTGAATCTGTACACACACCTAATTCCATGGCAAGCAGGACCTCATTTGTTCCCTTGTGAGATCTGCCTCAACCTGCTCCCGCAGGACACCAGCAAACATGTGCCACAAACCACAGTGTGCCAGCACAGGTTCTCACAGTAATCTGCCCATGAATGAGGCATCTATCTAGCTGCAGGTACAGCCTTTGGAGAAAGCACACTTTAAATTTCTGAATCAAGAGCTGCAATCAGCAAGGGTTGTGCAAAATCCTAAACCAGTCCCCTTCCCTGCAACTTCGTTTACTTCCCTAGCTTATTTTAGTTACCTAAAAGAGAAGCAGACGGCTCGTTTATCTGGCCATCAGTCAGTTTCAGTCTACGTATATTACAACTAACAACAGTGCTTTGTAAAAATATTATCATTTCACATGCATAAAAAGCCCCACAGATCTAAATAACAAGCATACAACTTTACTCTTTGTAAAAAAAACCAAACAATCTAACAAAAAACCCAATTAAAAACAAACACTATAATATCACATTTCAAAGTCATCTGGGAGAGAATATAACCATACTTGTATGCCCTATGTCCTATGAATCCAAAAGGTTTGCATTCTGCTTCAAAAAACCACAGGACCAAAAGCAGCCCTGGGCAATCAGTGGACAAAGCACCTTCCTTACAGCAGTTTCAACACAAAAGATGAGAGGAAGAAGAAAACCAAACAAACCCAAAGAAACAAGCAGCCAACCAAGAAACCCCCAGAAAATACAGGATTATCCATAGGAAGTACAGGGGTAAAAGCCAGAGAAGCAAGACCCCAGCACTGCCCATCCTCAGACATGCTCCTGGCACAGGGACTTGTAAGCCTAATGATAATGGGAGAAGAGGGAAAGGATTCCTCGGCAGGGTTCTGTCGAAATATATGTAAGAGTCACAACAACATATTCTTGAGTACAAGGAAGGGTAGGAATAACAGTAATGCTCATGGACTGTCTAAAACCCAGGCTTCAGGAATCCAGAGAGAAGCAGCTTGGAAAAATAAGAATTCTGGCGTGCTAGAGGCCAAAACAAAAACTAGACTCTCCAAGCTGTAAAAACCAGTAATAGCCAAATCTAAAGTTCCGGGCAAATAATCCTTCAGTAATTACATATTTTAAAACAAGGCACACAACGGTTTTGAAGGTGGAAACACGGAAAAAGTTAAGGGACTGGTGGCAGACAGAGGAAATTACTGGCTATCAACTAATCCACTAGATTACAGCTCCTCTTACTCCACAGACATCGTGCTTTGAGTTTATTCCTTGTTCAGATTACTTTCCAATATTTCTGCTCCATTTTTAAGCCCCCCACAACACACACACTGCCAAGAGCCTATCGATTTCAACAAAATGGTATGTAGAGCAAGAGGGGAAGGTCAGTGCTGCCAGAGCCTCAGCTTTGGGAACCTTCCAGGTGGAAGCACAACTATACCAAATTTATTCCTGGTTGTGCTGGTCAGGTTGTTAAAAGCACTATGTCTGCACCATGTTATAAGGCTCCTCTGAGAGGGGGAAACACAGGTCAACAGGATTTTTTAATGTGGACTCAATAGCTAGAGAAGAGAGCAACCCTGCTGGAAATGGGCCATTGCTGGGAGCTGAGTTACAGTCACCATTATTTAAGCCCCCAAAGAGCTCGGCAGGCCAGAATACAAATTAAAAGATTAAAAATAGCACCAAGCAAGGGGTTTTGTTACCATGTCTGAGGCAGCACTGTGCTGACCTGCATTTAGGTTTCACCACAAATCTGAAATTCGGCTCAAGCCCCCAAGAAAAGTTCAGGGAAGTGTCAGCACCACTCCAATAATGGTCGTGACTTGGGATAATCTGCTTGTTTTACTCTCATGGTGCCAGCAGAGTATTTATAACTTCAACTTGAAGCCAGGCATAAATGGATGATTTTGTACAGTCTTAACTCAAGTCCTGATGTTCACAGAAAGCATTCAGAGCAGCAAATCAGAGTTCTCCAAGGGAAGAGAGAGGGCACAAAATCCCAAATCCATAAACACATTCAAGCTCTCTTTCTCCAATTTAAGTTCCACATCCAATTGAAGTGCTTGATATATCCCACCAAAAGTAGAGTTTTCTTCCTACCCTGCTTGGTGATGAGAGGTTGCATGGAATGGGAAGGGCAAGGCAAGGAGCTGGGATTTCGGAGCCTCTGGTCTGCTTACCCTTCTGCAACTCACCTGTGATATGTCTTTGTCCAGCCTCCCTGACACACTTGTGCTAAAGCTTGTGCTTTGTTTAATATCACTTTTCCAAAGAAGAGCATGTTCTAGTTTACTTTAAGCCTCAAATTGACTTCCTGATCCTTCAGAAAAGTACTTGGGACCATCAAGAGAGACGCTGTTGACCGTGACTGAAAGAACTTTTGTTTTTTGGTTTTCCAGTTGCAAACCAAAATGTTTTCCTTGGAATAATTTTAGCTTGAATGAAGATTTCAATCCTGGCTCTGTGCCCCACTACCCTAGGTGGTAAAACATCAAGTAGCCAGAATCTTCAACCTCAAAGAGCTCAGGATTTCCATATAAAACAGCTGATGGCAGGACACCAAATAAACTCCAGTGACTAATCCTGCCTTCACACAAGTACAGGTCATCAGAATAATGGATCATTTTCATGACTGGGGTCTTCACAGTCCTGAGTCATTTCAAGTATGACAAGCATCAGTATAACAGCTTTGAATTCATGGTCATGAACCCGCCAGTTTCCAGCAAGAGCAAGATGTCTAATGCCTTATCAGTTTTAAGGTAAGACAAATGCTAAAAACAGACCTCTTAATGCCATGCTTTCCAGATCAGAGTGGAAAGTTTCTGCTTTTGATATTCGCCTCCAGAGTTTTTTCAGAGGATCTTTGAAAAGTGACTGGTCTGAACAAAAGAATCCTTCACAATTATCTAGAAGCCTTTAGAAAAGGCTGATGTTAAATGTCACATTTTATGCTGCTATCTCACAGGCCTCAAGGAAGAACAGAGCTTATGTCAGAGCCGGTATTTGTTTTTCCTTCTGCAGAAATGCACACTTCAGTGGGAAAGCTTCTCCCAGAAAGATATATTTCTTAGGTGAGATAGCGACATGAAAAGCAGGATGCTTTGAAGTTCCCTCTCACGCTTTTAATTACAGAGTTTTAATATATCACTTGGGGTAATAAGACCAGATTATTCCACCAATATTCAGGCTGATCTGAGTTTAGCATTCAATAGCTCTCCCCAAAACCCACAGGATTCAGAAAATCAAGCTGCTGAATACAAGCAAAGGCTGCAGAATCTGGCTCAAAGTGAATCTGCAGAAATAGCAGCTCTCACCTCTACAGAAATCATTTGATGATAACACACACCACCATCACTGTCCTGCTCAAAATGGCCAACCTCTGCTTAATGACACCGATGCTCTGGGTGACACCTCTTTTGAGCAAGGACTCAAAACTTCCCAGTTCTCTGGTGCTGCCACCTCTCCTTCCCTACCACCTCCAAGGAATCTGCATTACTCCACACACCTGGCTCTGTCCCTGCCCTCTCCTACTGCTGCCTTCCCACCTAGGCTGCTAACGTCTGTCTAACCTTGCTGACAGGACATGTGACTAATCTACTGGTTTGCAAACATAACCAGACTTGCAGCTCTTCCCACAGGCATTTACCAGCGTATTTTAGGAAATGGTTTGCACAGATGGCAGCAGGTTGCTGGAAAACCATCTAATCCTCCTCCATGTGCTTTGGAGACAGCATTATTCTTGGAGCTGGCAGCACTGCCTTGATCTGTTGTACCAAACTACAGATGTATCAGCCTTGGTATTATTAGACAGTGGCAGTTTGCTCCAAGGGGAAAAAAAAACCCAAACCCAAAAACTCTACAACAAACCAGTGCCACAGCACTTTTGCTAAGCATTGGTCAGTACGAGCACCTCCCAGCAGGAATGCCAGAAAAGCCCTGGGATGAGCAGAGCTGCGATTACACCACAGTAGCAAGAGTTGGCCTGTAATGATTCCTTCCAGACACACTTCCACAGACAGCAAAGAACAGAAATGACATGTGAGGAACAGTGGACAAGTGGCTGCAGCCCACAACTGCTCCTGCAGCAAACTGTTACTGCTCATCTAGGGACAAACCCCCTTCTGCCATCAACCCAGTTGGTTTGGGGACAAGGTAAGCCTCCTCCGCTCCGTAAACTACCCAAAATCCACACGAAGGCCATCAGCTGGACATCTGTGAGGCACTGGATCCCAACCTGCAGCACGAGCATGTGCAGATTTCCAAAGCCCAATTATTTTCTTTGCCTCAGACAACATGCCACAACACGGCTTGTAATATTTTTCCTCCCTAGGGATGTGTCTCAGCACTCCAAACCAGCAGGAGCTAATAGCAAAGTATTGATGCCCACTCAAAATTATACTGTAGCTCTTTTTCCCCTGGGGATTCACTACCATTGTCCAAGTCTACAAAATGCCCCATAACCAAACGAAAAAAACCCAATAAATCTCCTTCCAAGGAAGACATTCACCTGCAAAGCCTCGTTCAACGTCCTGAATTCAAAGACACAGAGTAAGTGTTGGCGATATTTCAAATTCACTTAACCCACTTTTAAGAAGTACAGCCTGTTCAACACTGCAAAAAACATTTCTTTCAAGAGGATCCTCAAGTCATCTGTCTGAGATGTTACACCTGGGCCACGCCACCTGCAGCAGTGTGCCATGACAAGATGAGAAGATCAGAAAGCAACAGCATAAGGAAGCAGTTATGACAGAACAAAATGTCACAGCACAAACCCTGGACATGCCTTAACCACCATCTGGAAACAACTTTTTTTTTTTTTTCCTTTTTAGTTTAACCCAACAGCCTTCCTGCCTTCCTACCCTAAAAGCCAGAGGGCCCAGCCTAGACAAAGACACGCACTGGGCACTCAGATGGCTCACACCCTCTAGCTGGAGAAGTACCTGTGTACAAGAGCACATCTGGCTGAGCTTCTTTCTTATGAATTGCAACCAAAAAACTTTTGCAAATTTCAATGAAATAACAGGAAAAAAAATCCAACACAAAGAACGGGGGAAATGGAGCAAAGGCTACATTAAAAGCATCATATTAGAAGACAGGCTTTTTGTCTCCAGTCAGACCTGTCTTATTCACTACTCATATCTGGTGGAGCATCCAGTGATGGCAGAGGATTTAGAATAGAGCCTATATATTGGAGTGATTTTGTCAGCTTTTAAGGTGAAAAAAAATGCACGTAACTTGTTTCAATTTCTAGGCTTCAAATAAGATAAACTCCATACTTCCAAAAATGCAAGAGCCTCAAGGCACAGACATATTTCTGTCAGAGGTGCAACTAACACGTCTGCATACCTGCAGGATGCTTAAATCAACCTGACTCAAGTGCCAGAAATTGTGACAAGGGAATCTTGTCCCAACCACAGCTTCACTGCTATTGCTGCCACGATAGACTTGATGAAAAGTAGGTCTCACACTACAATTATAATTACAATTCACAGTACTAATATGTTTGTACTTCACAGACTCTCAATATGCTTTAAGCTGATACAGAATCAATCTTCCTAACTAATCCCACCTTTAAAGGCATTTAAGTGATGGAGAAACCTCATTTTCAACTACTTTTAGTGGAGCTACCAGTCCTGACAGGCATGCTGCCACAAACTGAAGGTGTGAGGGGCTTTGTCTGCTCTGAAGGCAAAGACATCAGATTCTCTCCTGAAGTGCCTGCAGCCACTGCCATTTTCTGCTCAGAGCTCACCTTCATGTGTTGGTCCAAGAGCTACAATGCCCCTGGGACTGGCCTGCTGGCAGAGCTAGCAACCCCAGCCAGTGCCACCAAAGACATAAAGAGAGAGGAGATCTTTATAACCCATACACAACCCACAAAAATTCATGTTAAAAAAAGAGAAGACATAAAAAACCAAAGGCTGGTTCCTAGATTACCTAGGCAGCATCCAGCAAGCCACTTCAGGTACCTTAGTGACAGATCATCGGGAGCTAATTATCTTCTGCAATTTTCTGCCTTCTTAGCATCAAAAAGCATTCTACTTTGGGCTAAAAATGTGACATTGTACTGTAGATGTCAATCTCCTTGCTGTACGGTTATACGAGACAAATGTTACAGTACCACCTTGTACCCCTGCCCTCACACAGTACCTCAGGCTCATTTCTTCTGCTGCACCATCTATTTTTTAATGGAAGATTCTTGCATTTTTCTGTTGTCACTATTTGATACACAGCCAGGTGGCAAAGATTAATCTGATCGTTTGATTTTCATGATTAATTATCTCCTGAGAAGCAGCTTTTTCCTCCACCTTTCATAAGAGCAGTTATAGCCCAGCCCTGCCCTTAATTTATCACATCAGATTTGATCTTTTTTGTCAAACTCTGACAAGTTGGGAGTAAAGTCAGAAATGAGCACTGCCTTGCTGCACATCAGCTAAGCTTCGGGACAGCAGAGATGGAGAACTGACACTCTGTCTTGAAATTATCTCCAGAGTCAGCCCATGGCCACAGAAAGACATCTTGTGCTACAAGGAGAGAAGCTCTCATTAGCTGGTTGTTCTGAGTCCCTTCCCGTGGCACTGGTGAAAGGGTGACAAGAAGAAACAAATGCAACCACCTGCTCTCTAAAAAGAGAAAGTCCTCTTCTTTCTCTTTCCACCTCCTTGCTTCAGAGCCTAAAGGGATGCTGCTTCCAATACCACCTCGCTGTGCTGTGCCTTCAAAGTGCCACTGAACCCTCGCTCTGGTGACAAAAGAAGAAATTGCCAGCGGGGATTGTAGCGCAGACAGCAGTGGCCACAAACAACCTAATTTTCCCCAGAGGCAGGCTGTGTACGCTTTTTGTTGTTCAGAGCCATCTGCAAGAAACTGGATATTTGCAAATAAAAGGAGATTAGGACAAGACATTAATCCAGCATCTGCTGCTCATTCATGCTGTCCCCTGAAAGAGAGCCCAGATACAACGTTTAAGTCATAACACACAGTTCTGAGCTGCTGGTAAATTTAAAAAAAAAAAAAAATAGAAATTAATAGGCACACAAAGTTGTGGTATTACTTTTTATACCAACACATGGAGCTGTTAAGAAAACGAAGTGAGATTCCCCTTGGGAAAGGACAGCTTCCCCTTGGCTGTGCCCACTCGTGCCTGAGCAGAGAAGACACAATTGTCCACAAACAGGGTGGAAGCAGAAATGGCAACAGCTTGTCCAGAAGCCCCTGTTCTTAGAAAGGCCTCATTTCTTGAAGCCTACCAAAACGGCACAACAGGGCTATTGTTCCCAGAGTTGGATGGCAAAGACTCCTGCTACCCTTGGGAATTGTTTCTGCTGTTGGATGGAAGGGTGCAGCAGAAAATCATCTACAGCCTTTACAAAAAGCTCTGCTCTGTGCACCACTACACAAGAGAGCAAGGGCATCAACCCAGCAGGCTCACCTCTATTTTTTGTTTTCTTCATATTCACAGTAACTATGCAGCTGTCAGTGCTGCTTTTCTGAGAGACACAGAAAAAAAAAGACAAAAAAAAAGAGACAAAAAAATAATTTAAGCTTGGGGGAAAACATCCAGTTCAGAAACACAGATGAAAAGCATTTCATCTCTGCATATTGTCTGTTTTTCTACCAGCAGCCACTTTTCACAGAGGATTTTGCCTGACAGAGCTGATAAGCACTCACCACTGCTCAGATTTTGGGTTTGATACCTTTCAGATGTAGCTGGCGCATTTGGCGTTCAAAGGCACCGCACACGTGGCACCACCTGCATCCTATGCCTTGGGAATCGAGAGCACATTTCACATTACAAACACTGACTGTCTACCACTGCCATCTGATGCTTTCTAGTCAGCTTTTTTTCAGCTTAATTTCATTTACTTTAAGATGGAAAAGAGATGGTTCATTAGAGGCACTTCCCACAGACTACTTAAAAGCACTGATGAGCTGACACACATTTTCATAGGTTCAGATTTCATCGCTCTACTTAAAGTTGCAGCTTTTTAGCAGATAGCAACAACCCAGCCCCGTAAGAGCTGCCTTACAATGCCTATCCCCATAACCCTATCCCTATCCACAGCACCTCTGCAACCTGGAGTATTTCTACCTCACTAGTTCAGGAGCATCCTGTGCTCAGGAAGCCAAACCTTCCTGCCACCTGCACTCATTTCAGTTACATCTGGGAAAAAAAAAACAAAACAAAAACAAACACATTTGTTTCCGAGAGAAAAACTCAAGTCAAATTTCAGAGAAGAGACCTGGACAGTTAGGAAAGACACTCAGGCAGTATCCTCACAGGAAACACTCCTTAGTAATTTCTGGAAGAGACTTGAAGGGATTTTAAGAACATGAATTTCAAATACATGGAAGAGCTGATAGCTGGTGTTTGTCAGTCCCACCACTGCACATCAATTAGGGGAAGGGCACAGAGACACAGCCTAATGAGGTGGCCAGCTGGTGACACACAGGGGGGAGACATGCAGGATAGTCATGGGAGCAGCCTGGGACCAGGAGGTAGCTTACTCCAGCCTCCTCCTCCAAGACGACCACTAAGTGAGATGGCTGCAATTCCTGGATGAACTGCCCCTCCAGGACACAATCACTTCCCACCTCCCTCTTCCAGCTCTGTGAAACCAGCCTAAGCATCACTCCCCACTCAACCAACCTTTTGGCATCCAAGTGGCATTAAAGCCACCCTTGCGTTGTCATGACATTAGTTTAAATCAGTGTTACAGCCAGTTCCCCGATCAATGAAATGCAGAAACATGTCTGCAGGAAGGAATTAGCAGCTGTAATCCCATTATTACATAAATCCCTTTGGTCAATCAGTTATTAATGGCTGTTATATTTATTGGGGTTTATAGCAGACCTACAAACCTGAGCCATTAGAAGCAGACACCAAAAAGCGCACTGTAAAAAAGCTGTTTGATTACTGACTCCTCACAGCAAGTGCTGACAGAATACAAATTTGGCTCACTCTCCCTCCTGTTAGCAAGCCTGCTAATGAGCTTGCCAATTAAGAGCCAATCTGAAGACCTTGGAGGGGAAGCTGTCAAGAACATGAACTCCCATGCCTCTGAGGAGCAGCTGCAGGACTCGTGTCAAGGGCCACCTTCAGCTCTTCTTGTAGATGCCACCCACTGATGCCTTTATCTCCCACAACTCATCCCTCTCACCCAGGAAATACAAACACTTGTCACAAATGCATATCATGGCTTCTAAGGCATGGACACTGAAAACAAACACATGCTAAAGAGTAAAAAAAAAAAAAATCCTCCCTTGCTCCTGATCATTGCAGAGGTTTTACTAGGTCAAATGCTAGACCTACTATGAAAGTACAAAAGCTTTAAAATAATAATAATAATGAGAGGAGTCACTAATTACACATCATAATGTCTACCTAATTATATTGGGATGCATTTTGTATTTTTGCACATTTGTATTTCTATTTAAGGAATCAAGGACAGCTTGAGTAAGAGAATTTGGGCTCTTAGCTCCCTTTGGATATTTCTGTGCATGTTCCTCCCCTCATAAGCAATTAACTTAATATAGTTAATGAAAGGAAAGGTAAAAGCATAAATTCTACACCAGTCCAAAATCTCTGGAAACAAAACTTTATGACTTTCAGTGCCAGGGATACATGAACCACTTCAGTCACAGCAACACAACAGGACAGGGTGCAAGCATGCGAGGGCTGCAAGCATCTCACACATCTGTCAAATCTTTATTTCCACTACACTCATTTGGCCTGCCATTTAAGCAGACAATCTCATTTCAGAACCCCTCAATGCTGCATTTCTTTGTACTTTTCTTTCTGCCCAGTCCTTGAGTGGGTAAACTAACACTGGCATTTCCACCAGAGAGATGTGACCAACACTTCCCCCCTGAAGTAACCCCCAGTGACTGCTGATAGAGGGTAAACTTTATTGCAATGTTCAAGGGACTGTCAGGGAGCAAACAGGAGCAGGACTCCTGGCCCAGGTTTTCTTCTGGATTTTTCCATCCTCCATTTAATTCATCACAGCACACGATGAGTAACCCTCTGGAAATAACCTTTAGCAGAAAGCTCTGTTACCTAAATAAAGAAATGCCATAGTTTCTCTGAAACTGTATCATTCCGCTGAAACTAATTATGAGAAAGCTGGTGGTTAATGAAAGTTTGCTTTAATATGACTTATACTATTCATAAGTTTGCTTTGGACAGCATCCAGGTTTTTTAAATTAAATATTAGCAGTCTGTTAGCCTATCAAACAAACCTAAGCATGTCAAGTTAGTATTTTAATAGTGTTTTTTCTTCTCCTCCCAGCCTAGGTTTGGCTTCCTAATTGACTTGCTGCTTTAAAGTCAGTAAACTCAAAAGTCTGAGAAGATGTCACACTTTAATGCTTCAGGAGTGCAAGCTTTGTCTGGGTGATTGATGGATCAAATGTGGGCTGAGGAATGCCGCAGTGTTTCTTTCATCATTTCTGCTTCTCACGAGGCTGAGAACTGGACTACCACTAAACTTCTTTGCTGCTAGAAACAACAATAAAATTCTCATTCATTATAAATGTAAATTCCACCTTGGCATCCTGAAGGGCTGTTACTGAGCTGACATTACCATGTGAGCACTGACCAAGGTGTGCCTGAGAATTTATCACCTAGGATGCAGCTGAATCTACGCACCAGGCATGCTGGGCTCTCTCTGACTCATGACACTCCTTTCCTGGTTATTGCCAGCCCCAACCTGCTTCATGAATGAGATCTGGAAGAACTGCGAAGACACAGCGAAAGGTCCTTCAGAAACACAGGTGATAAATGGGGCAACGTTCACAGGTGACTGGTAAAGAAAGACCGAGGCGTTCATCGAGGGTTGCCCATCTGACAAAAGGCACAAATGCAGATGGAGAACCCTTATTAAAGCAATATTAAGTAATTTTCAGAGTGCTTTTCAACTGCAATAATTTACTTTCAGTCCTGCCTAATCAAGTAAAGGACTGCACCATTTCTGATCTCAAGATGAGGGCTGAAAGGTAGAAAAGGCTTCCAAATAACACGTGTGCTCTCCGAAGTGACTAAGACTGACCACACACACCTTCGCACACCTCTGTCAAATTTTCTAGTGCAAGAACAAGTATTTCTGACTGCAGGCTCTGCCAGTGGGATGTGAAAGTCAGGCAGGTTCTCTAAAGCGCTGACATCACACTTACTAAACGTTTTACATATAGAGCTTAGTTAACAAATCCGCTGACGACGCACAAGCCGGAATAAAAGCCTGCTCCCTTCTGCAGAGCAGGGCAGCTCTCCCAGATTAAAGGAGAGCAGAAAGGTATTGAAACTCACTGAGGTCAGGTAAGGGGGCTGGCACAAATCTGGGTAACCATTAGAACAAATCTGCCCAGAGTGTCCCAGAAAGATGACTGCAAAAAATCTCTTGCGATGCAGAGTCCAACGCGCTCAAGCATAAGCAGCCAGAGGAAGAATGGGGCAGGAGGGATCAAGAGCACTGCCAATACCCTCAAGCCCTGAAATAGTAGAGGATTTGTTAAATCCCAGAGAGCAGCCCTGGCTGTATTTGGCAAAGGAGGATAAAGCAAAGCCCTGGAAGCGCTGGCAAGTCTGGAGAAGGTCGTAATCCCCTTCCTCTCCCCACATCTGGGGAACACAACTCAAGGTGACAAGCAGGGCTGAGCAGTCAGGTACTCCAACATTTTTATGCTCTCTTAAGGCATCACAGGCCTACCCACAGCTGAGGCACTACGGATTTCAGCAGGACCCAACTTGCACTTCAGTCCCTGCACAGCCTCTGTTTCTCATATCGGTCAGGCACTTGTCTTCACTTTTCATCGTCACAGCTCCTTCAAAGTCCCCTGCAAACTTAAATGGGGTTTCTGGGTACTTCATCCAATAAAATCTTCCTGCCCTGCCTCAAATGAACATATTTCATTGTAGTAGCTATACATTTTTCCTTTTTTTTTCCCCTCGTAATATCCATGAAAAAAGAAAAAGGTGCCGTGCTTCATCCAGTCTTGTGCTGACTGCATTACAGACCAGCAGCAAGGTGGACTCACAGGCACCAGCTGTGATTTCTCCTCTGCTCTCCACACTTCTGACTTGCACCAACACTCTTGTGTATCTTTGCATTTTAGGCATACCTCTGAGCCTGCTCATTTATCTAGAAATCATCCTCACCATAATGACAAGCCAGGAATGCCATTTTTCCTCCCTTGCTCTATAGAAAGGCAGAAAAAAATGAGGCAGTGGTAACACTGAATAGGCAGGGACATGCCTCAGCTTGGCCTTAGGAAGAGTCAAGCGTGGGGCCACCCAAAAGCACAGTCCCCCCTCTCATATGGGGTCTGTGGAGATCAATCCCACCTCTGTCCACACTGCTGCAGTGATGACATTTCACTGGACTACCTGCAAGCACAGCAGAGATTCAGACACATCCAGGGGGAGCTTTGCTGCCTGGCCACAGCTCAGGGCCATTTGCAGGACAGTTGTGCCTTCCTTTGTTCCCCACGTCTTTTCTTCAAACCTTCCTGGCTTTGCCTTCCTTCCCCCTCCCATGCTCTGGCAGGGGTGCTGAATGCTGATGAGACAATACTTGATACATCTTCAAGCACTTATTTTCGGGCAATTAACTTGGCATCATAGAAGCACTTAAGAAACCTGGCTTTCCGGAGTGGGAGACAACTGACTAAAAAGCTAAGCAAAGTAGTAAATTATTGTCAAATGACTAAAAAAGAACAGGGAAGGGGGGGAGAAACCAACGCTTTGATCGAAAACGCTTGCTGCTGTCAAGCCAAATCTGAGATCTGACAAAAAAAGCCAATCTAACAGTTTCAGCAACCATTAGCATGAGTCCAATACTGGCCACTATCAATTGTGTCTAAAACAATTGAGTTTTGCCATTCAAGGCTGGATGCTTTCTTTTCTGACATCTCCTGATTGTATGTCATCAATTCTGCCTCGGAAAAATTAGCCCAGGCAAAGCATCTATCTATCTATTTAGATAGAGCACATTACTCTAATGTTCCAAAGGCTTACCAATCACCATGTGGTCTTTCATCACTAACTGTGCCTGCTATAATAATTCTTTTCCACATTCAGAAGCAATAACTTACCCATTATCAACATTTTCCTTATTTACCTGGTCTTGAATTCAATTCATGGGGGGCAGAACCACAAACCATTAATTCAGTTTTTCATAAACCAGAAATTTCCAAGTTTTACTTTGTAGTATTATTTTCCTGTCCCCAAAATGACACTTCAAAGATGCATTTGCCTTTCATCCCTTAGATGCCAACATCAGGAATGGGGCATGAAAAAAGCCAGTCTGGCACTGCCTGAGCAGTCCCTCTGCTGGGCATTTCAGTGTTCCCTCACATTCCCTACTTGGCTTTGGGAACAGTGGGGATTTTTTGTAGATCAGAAGCATGTTGATTTTGCAGACACAGCTTCAGGTTTAAAGTGAATAAATAAATATCAGTCTTCCCATGCATAGTTTACAGCTACCTTCTACATTTTTCAATGGGTCTTGCTGCAGACCCCTACAGCTAAAAGAAGCCTACAGACACCTGCATAATAAATTGTCCTTTAAGGAAAAAAAAACAACAAAAAAACTTCTGCCTGTAGTTTATCCTACTGGTTATTCCAGCTACTTCCCCACCCTGTATGTGTACTGCTGCTGCCTGTGAGCAATATCCTGGAGCTGGAACTCCAGTGGAACACACTGCTCTGCAGGCACAGGGGCTGGGGCTGCTTTCAGGAACTAATGGGAAGAACGTAGGGACAGGCAAACAGGGCAGGAAATTCCCCTATTCCCTATGCTTTCAAAACCCAAATTAAAATTGTTTCCTTTTGCCTCACTAAATTGACATAAAGATGTAAAACACCAGCATATGAAAATCCTCAGGTGCATACAGAAAAGCCTGACCTGCCACCCTTCTATCTGCCAACTCACACAAAGAAGCAGAGATCTCAGACACCCAGACTTATTTCCATTAAATATTCAGTGTTATAAATCAAGCCCTCCCACCTTATATAAACACATCACAGCTCTTGCACAATAACATCCTGCTTGCATACATTTACATTATTCCCTCAAATGAAAAAAAAAAAATTTCCATGAAACATTATCTGTGCAATCCTCTTAAAAGAGTTTAAAGGAAAGAATAACCTAAAATAAAAGTAGACAATATCCTTAACAGGAAATACCTTTAAGGCAGATAGTTCAGGTGGGACATACAGCACTTCCAGGGCTCAGGGGCAATCTTGAAGTCACAACTCTCTATGTAACATACAACAAACCCAAAGTCAGGACATGAAAGAGATGGAGACCAAGCCAAACAGTTCTTCTTTTCAACCTGGTTATTTCTTTCTACAAATAAACACTCTACTACCACCCGGTATGAGCTGGTGTCACTGCAAAGACAAAACAGTGGGGGGAAAAAAATCAAAGCACCTTGCTGTTTTCACCAAGAAATTAATTTTATGGGTAAACATGAACACTTGAATTATCAGCTGCACATGAACAGCATTCAGGAGGCGCTAGTACAGCCCTTCACCACCTTCTTGCAGCTCCAGCACCTGGGTGCACTGGGCTTCAATAACACCAAGCTATGACATGGACCATTGCAGTCCTGCTTCTCAAGCTATCCAACACATCAATTCTGCTGCTTTGAAACACTTGGTAGCTACAACAGGTTGCTTAGGTTTTATCCATAAGTGTTAAATGCTGCAAAATAAAAATTACATGCTTTCCTAGACTTCCCTCACACTTGTGGGCATGTTCTCATCTTTTTGTTTAACTGGGAACACCACACATTTCAGCTCCAAGAGCATCAAGGGGAAACCCAAACTACTTCTAGGCATCTATTATCTCTTGATTCACGTAGCCATCCTAGGCTTGACATGCCACTGTTTTCAAACACCACCTACAGTGGATGCCTAGCCCAGAGCACCAGGATGGGACAACCATTTAGCCATAGCCCTCCACATGCTTTCCCACACTCAAGCAATCCAGGGACTTGAACTTCAGCAACACAGAGTTCTGCATGGAGGTCCTTCCAAAACTAACTGTCTTCATTAGCACCAATCCAGCTGCAAAAACATTAGTCCAGGCTGCATTAATGCCAAATGGACCTTGCAAGCACACAGGTTTTGTTAAGAGAACTGGAGACGCATGAAAGGTGGGGTGGGCTTTTCCCTCTGCTGTTCTGGTTTTCTTGGCCTTTCCATCCTCCCCTCTAAGTTCAAAAGCTGGCAGCAATTTACAAAAAATTACTGTGTGGAAGGTATGCACATACATATGTGTGTGTGCACGCACATAAGGCAGACAACTCAGTCAGTAAATTTCTCTTGGGGAAAGAATCCCACTGCACGGGGCTGGACTCAGCCCTTGATGGTCAAAATGGGGCATTTGCTAATTACAGTCTTAGGCAAAATATGACAATCAGGCAGATATTTCTCCAGAAAGAACCACTACAGGAAAGAACAGGAAACATTACATTCCAAAAGAGAATCAACTCTGGAGATGCTTTAATCTCCCTGTGCTGGTGGCCCAAGCAGCAGCAGCCTGTAGACTGGAGCCCTTCTGTATAAAAACTCAAAGTTGTCACTGCCCCAGGCAGGGGCAGAGGGATTTTAGCACTGGTCTTTAGCACTTCAGGACTTTAAAACAAGCACCCCTCAGAAAAGGTGCACAAGAGAGCTTCCCTTTTGATGTTTACACCACTCAGGTATTTAATCGCCCTACAAACAGCCCTGCCTACATGTGCCAAACAGGACAGCGCTCTCAACTTTTCATCGTGGGTTTGCCACAGGACTAAGCAAGCAAATATTCCTTCACTGCCGTCCTTCAAGTCTAACAGACAGTACTAAACCACACATTTCTCTCTTTTCTGCTCACATGAATGTCATGAAGCTGGATGAACCAGCAGCATGGGCTGACACATATGATGAAACTTGTTACACAGATAAGACACATATTCCATCTCATTAATTCAGGGTTTCTACCTGCTCAGAGATATGCATTTTGTCAAAGCCCAAGCTAAAGTCACTCAATCTGCAGTAGGAAAGACTACTGAGAATAAAAAACTCTTTGCTGGCAAAACCAAACGAAATGGAGCAGAGAAGGACATAAATCCACAGAGCCTCAGAGCAGGATTAAAAACACCACTTGCCATCCCCAGAGGCTTTGTAACCCTCACGAGCCTGAGAGGGATGGATTTCAGCATGTTAAGATCCTAAGAATACTGCAAGAAATGGCATGCTGTGGGTAGTTATATGATCTTCTGGTTTACCAGAGAATTTTGCAAACCCCCCCAAGTCTTTCATGGCAGATCAGTGAAGATTATTACGGACATCCACACTTTGCTGGGGATTTTCAGGTCTCTCAACTAGCAAAGACAAGCTCAAAAGACAAACTTTACAAGTACCACCGACTGGCCTGTCTACCGGTTATATTTCATGAACCCTGAAATGAACAAATAACTCAAGGAGAACATAAAACATAATTTTGTTAGAGCAGTTTGTCAGCTCAGAAAACTGAACACAAAGGGCTGAAGGTGTATTTTAATTTCCACCGGAGGTGTCACCCATGGGGTTTACAAGGTTCATCAACCAACCCAGATCTACATACATCTTGTAGTATCAAATTTGCTGATGTTAGGGAGACTCCATCACAGTCAGAACAGAAGTTCCAATCTGCAAAAACTCACATCAGCAACAGGGAAAAAAAAAAGATAACTATTACATACATTTCTTCTGTAATGCCAGGGAATCTCAAACTCACTGAAGTACATACTGAGAGAACCCAGAGCCAAAACGTAAGGCCTTTGACTTCTCCTTAGATGCTGATGCAAAAAGGGAAAAAAACTGCAATCCAGCACTTTGCAAACTGGCACCCAACCCTGAAAGAAGCCTCCATGTACTCCTGCTCAATGAGGAAAAACAGCAGCAGATTGATGTACACTTAAACAGGGCCTTTGTGAATATTAAAAGACTTCTAACCAAGAACCTTTTCTGAAAATGCTTCAAGCCCTTCATCAGCACAGCATTCTCCTTTTCCCAAGCTGTTTCTTGGTCAAGAGAGAAACAGGTCATACCTCCAAAAAAGCCCTATAATACCCACCTCCTTCCTCTAGGAATCGGTCTGATGAGGAAAAAATTGTAAAAAATAAAAAGAAATAATTCATATTCCAATTGCTTCATGGTTTCCCTTCAAAGTTTTAATAACTTCCTCCAGCTTGTCCACTCAGTATATC
>WAAE01001758.1:0-60641 GCA_013400495.1 Nicator chloris | reverse complement strand
GTCTCCCCTGAGCCTCATTTTCCTCAGCTCCATCAGCCACTTCTCAAAGGATGAGTGCTCCAGAACTGTTACTGGCTTCATTGCCCTTCTCTGGACTTGCTCCAGCACCTCAGTGTTCTTCCTCAGCTGGGGATCCCAAAATTCAACACAATATTCAAGTGCAGCCTCACCAGTGGCGGGTACAGGGAAAGAATCACTTCCCTGGTCCTGCTGGCCACAGTGTTTCTCATGCAGGCCAGGGTGCCATTGGCCTTCTTGGCCACCTGGGCACTCTGCTCATTCACGTTCAGCTGCGTATTGACCAGCACCTCCAGATTCTTTTCCATTGGGCCACTTCCCTATACATAGACCACTTGAACTTTTCTTAGGATTCAGCTTTCCAGTAGTGATACATACATTTCGTTTGTGCTTGTGTGTGATTAGTGAAAAGTCTGCATCCTGGGTGCTGTTTTGTCTGGATTACTGAGCACATAGTTTGTAGCATAAGAAACTAGGAGTGTTTATAAACTCCTAACCATTCTACAGTGGGAGTTGCTGATTCTTCAGTGTGCACATCAGCCATCAGTTTTGTTTATAAATGTGGAATCTGTTAGGGGTAAAGATGAAATATTCCTCCTCTTACCTAGTTGTTGATACAAGAGTATTCCTTACTTTGTAATCATTTTCTTGCAGTATAAGCTGTTAAATCTTAGTAGCTGTAGATAGAAGCAAAATTTGTGTTCAGTGCTGCATCTTTCTTCTTTGGTGTTTTGTTCTTCAGTGGTTCAAACACCCTCAGAGTAAGAGAGGTGGTTTTATTTTCATTTAACTATAGGAAAACTGCCACTACTCAAAGACTAGTTAGGTGTTTGTCAGAAATGCCCCAAGCCCTTTAGTCTTAAAAATACTGGTCTTTAGCTTAATAATGCACTAACGATGTATTTGAAAATGTTCTGATTTATTGCATTGATTTCGTTACTTTAGGCTGAAAAGGATTCTGCCTGCACAGATCCATATTACTGCCTCTCTGACTTCATAGCACCACTGGATTCTGGCATTTGTGACTACTTAGGCCTGTTTGCTGTGGCCTGCTTTGGTGTAGATGATTTATGCAATGAATTTAGGAAACAGGATGATGAATACAACATCATAATGGTGAAGGCTCTTGGTGATCGGTTGGCAGAGGTATGAGGTTTTACCACGTGTCCCCTTGCAACTTTCAGCTAACTTAGAGCCACTTTGGTACAATGCAAATGGGGGTAGCTCTAGCTGGGGATTTCAAGCTTTGATAGGGTTTCAGAAATTATTGTTATTATTATTATTATTGTTGTTGTTGTTGTTGCTGCTATTATCTGAAGATACTTACTGAAGCGGGAATTCTTCCTGAAGGGCAGCTGGTGCTGGTAACATCACATAAGCTGCAGGAGCAGTTCAGAAAAGCTGTTGCCCAATTTGAGCTGAAGCAAAGGTCCCCTGCTAAAGGGAGCAGCAGCACATGCTTGTATCTGACCCTAGTATGGAGGCAAGAATGATGTGGCCTTCCATAGCTAGACCTGGGCAAGACACCCAGGTAGTCAAGACCTCAGTGCTATAATGAAGTGTTGCTACCAGAGGTTAATGAATTTTGTCTTTTTGGGTTACTTGTCCATGTCTTTACCTCTTTAAAGCAGGGTAATCAAAAAAACACTCTCTACCAATAAGAGAAGTAACTAAAATACTTGAATTAGCAAAACAAGTGTTTCATGTGAATTTTAATTCTTTCAAATGTCTCATCTATGTTAAGAGCTCTCTTAAAAGTGAAAATAGGAGTGTGAGAAAGCATCTATCACTGTTTGTCTTAATCAAACAGCTATTGCATCAGTCTGTACATAGTGAAAAATAAAATATTTTCATTCTATTCCAAGGCATTTGCTGAGGAGCTTCATGAAAGAGTTCGAAGGGAATTCTGGGCTTACAGTAGTAGTGAGCAGCTGGATCTCTCTGGCCTACGCAAAATTAAATATGAGGGAATTCGCCCTGCCCCTGGATATCCCAGCCAGCCTGACCACACAGAAAAACTTACCATGTGGAAACTTGCAAACATTGAGGAAACAACAGGTGAGTGCTTTACTAAGTTCTTAACTGCTTTTTATGTGAAATCAAAATTCCAACCAAAAACCAAATTGGATGTTGCAGAATTACATAAAATACTAAACTGAAGTGCTTCTGGGAATTGCTGTCTTCCCCTTTTTATTCCCATTTTTATTTTGCCTCATTCAGGGAAGAATTTGCAAAACACTGCCAGTGCTTTTGGTGGAGGAGTTGTGTCCCTAATTAGCAGATTGCATGCAAACAGGGTTCTGCTGCACAGAAAAAAATTCTGGCGCCCTCCTGGTTGTAAGAAGACGTTCCAGATAGAATCAGAAAAAAAGCCAATTCAGCGGAGTATTTCCTGGTCCACAGGAACTTTGAGATGGCAATTCTTAAAAAGGGAATAATTCCATTTGTTTTCCTCTGATATTTTGCATGTCACATGTTTCACTGTGACATGTGACTGGTACTTCCACAATTTCAAAAATACCTTTCTGTGCTTCAAAAGCTCACTTGCCAAAATGTCCAAGTTTTCTCGTTCTAACCGTAGAGTCACTCTGCAGTAATTGTAATGAAAGTCTGCAGTATGTTTAAAGCTGAGGTTTTTTTAATGATTAACAAGTGGAAAAAGGGTTTGGTTTTAGCTCATCTGAAAGCTGCTTGCTTTTTTTGAGTTTACTTGAAGCTGCCCAACATAAAAAAAGATTTTGAATTTGTGCTTATTCTTAATTCAAAGAATAAGAAAATTTTCATTCTCTTTTCCAGGAATTGGTCTAACAGAATCACTAGCAATGATACCTGCTTCTGCAGTTTCTGGCCTCTACTTTTCCAGTCCCAATTCCAAATATTTTGCTGTTGGCAAGATATGTAAGGATCAGGTAACTATCACCATCAACTGTAGTATTGTAGCATTCAAAATCATCTTTTGAGCAGATGTCTCAAAAATTTTGTAAACATTTAAATCTGGAGTTTCAAAATCTTTATCACATTTTGTGGTCCCTTTGCAGGTTGAAGATTATGCACTGAGAAAAAATTTGTCTGTGTCAGAGGTGGAGAAGTGGCTGGAACCCATTTTGGGATATGATACTGAACAACTGTGATATTTGTGGGTGGACGTCCTTTTTTGATGGTCCGTTTGCCAGAAGGAACAAGAAACTTCTTCCCACTGGAAACAGCTTTCTTCTATCCACCCCAACAGCTTGTCTGATTGTCTTAAATTTTTAATCAAGGAACTTAATATTTCAAATAAAATCTTCCCAGTGCCCTTGGCTTGGGACCATGAATGTATTTAGTTTCTCAGTCACAGCAGCATACTTTTATTTATTTTTATGTTTTCTCAAAGACTCTAGCAGAGAAGCTAGGTGTAGGGTGAGTTGGGGAAACTGCAAAGCTTTCCTGTTCTCTGGAAGACTTTGAAATCAGGGGCAAGAATTTGTCTCCTATGGCTGTGGATATGCATAGAACAAAACTTGACTGCTGTTATTTTAGTGTGTTTTGGCAAGTCCAGGGACAGAAACATGATGTGATTTTTCTGCAAAGTCACAAAACATTTTATACTGAGTAATCAAGAACAACTGAAGTACAACCGATCTCCTTTTTAAAAATCATCTGCTCAGTGTTTAGTCTTGAGCTTGGGAACACACATGGTTCTCAATGGTAGAACTATCAGAATAATGCAATCTTCTGGAGTAGTATCAGAGGTCTGTATTCTGAAATGGGATGACAGAGCCCATGGAGTTGTCTGCTTTGTGCTTCCTTCCTCTTCCTTTAAGCAAGTCACAATCTGTCTATTCTGTGTAAAGGGTAATGGCACTTCCTACCTTACACTTCATGTTGTGAAGCTTAATTTGTACATAAACAATCATTTTCATATAACGTGAAAATTATGAGAGCAGCATATTTGCTACTATAGACAGCCAGAAAGCTTGGAGCCGACTTTTACAAACTTTTTAACCTTGTAGAAAACTGGATTTTAAAAGCAAATAGTACTGTCATATGTAACAGTTAATATTGTAGATATATTATTCAGATTTAACTGAGTGTGCTAATTGTTCATAGCTTTCAATAATTTCTGAAAAGTGCCTCAAGTATTATTTAAATGCTGATTTAGTAAAATATTATGACACAACCTCCTCACTTTTTGGTCTCTAATTGTAAACAAAAGACCAGTATTGTAAGGAAGATTTTTCTTTTAGTAGTTTATAGCTACGTAACTTTTGTAATGTCTTCATCTGACTTTATGCTAAAAGAATCATCTTGTATCAACAGTTTATTAAAGATTGTGTTATCCTATTAGAATCCTTTAAATGGCAACAATAAAATGTGTGCAATAATCTGAACAGATAATGTCAAAATTAATATGTGCTTGTACCATGAACCTGAAATTACAGAAGCTGCTGTGGGGTTTTTAAAGTAGTTGCGTGTGTTCTTAACTGAATCTTTTAGAATGGCTCATCCTTTAATGACTTACAAAATTAATTTCTAAATGGATCTCCCCTCCCCCTGCCTCCCTCCATGTCAAGGGACTTGTGACATGTCCTTGCTGAGCAGCTGATTTTTGTAGTGGTAATGGTTTCTTAGTAGAACACTTGTTTAGACTGCCAAAAATACAGTAAAATGTTCTTAATATAAAAGATTATTTGTTCCTGAAATATGTAGCATGTGAAAATTGAAATCCTCTCTGCCTTGTTTTTGGTAATTGCACTTCTGCTGATCAATTTAATGCTTGGAATCTCTCCTCTCCAGCACTCTTCCATATTCTTACATTTGGAAACAGAGTGCCATATTAGTCTGAAAAGTTGAGTGTGTGAATGGGGTCAAAGTTTGACTTGCTCAGCTTGGTTTGTTTATTGATTTATTTTCCTGGAATCAGTGGCAGCCAGTTCAGTGAGTACAGCTGACAGCAGGAGGTCTCTGCTGTCCAACAGTGGTGGTGTTACCTGGTGTGCAAGCAGAGGGTTTCAAATGGTGCGCAGTTGCTTTAGCCTTTCACCCATGGCTTCACACATGAGAAAATCTTCATGTTTGCTTGCAAGACTTGTTATTGGGAGAATCTGTTTGGAATAATTACTCCTTGTTATGATGCAAATGTTTTTATCAAGGACGATTCCTTTAAAGCTTTGTTATTTTAAATTGTCAGTTGACATTTTGGCTAAGACAAATTTTCATTCTTGTCTCCAGAAGTAAGGTAAATTGTGAAGCAAAAGAGTCTCATAATTGTACCAGGTAAGGCTATTTTACTTGAAAGACTGACAAGTTTAGAATGCATAAAATAATTTTTGCGGTGCTTTTCTAAATACTGCTAACAAAGGTTCTAGATGTGAGAGATGATAGAAAATTTAGAATGCTTTGTAAACAACTCTGGTTTAGTTCTTGTGAGTAATTTACTTTGGATACTGATATTTTTTTTTTTTTTTCAGTCAGGCCAGCAGCCTGGAGATTAAGTTTTGAGGCACATATATTTTATGACTGTCAGGAGGGAATACTACCCTTCAACCTGCCCCTTCATTACCAGGTCTGTTTCAGTGCTGCTGTTACTCCTGGGAAGAATCTAGTGCAGCTTATTTTGTCATGAGGGTGCTATCAAGGTCAGGTCATTTCTCAAAAAACCCCCTAAAACTCACTTTTTTTTTTTTTTGCAAGTATTTCTGCATTTTTGTGAATCTTCTGCTTTCTTGTTTAACAATGGGAAAGTCATATGCCCTTTCAGTTAATTTCTGCTTCTTAAAACACAAGTCATGTCCAGAAAATGAGGGGAATAGTGAGAGGCCTTTAAGGGCTTTGCCTTTTCTAAGAGGATTTGTTTACTCGTAACTGTGACTGGGTTTCAAGAATTTCCCTTTTTAAAATCTTTGTCCAGTTTACCTGAGTGTGCCTTTAAAAAGTGGATTCAGTATCTTAAAATGAAGCACAAGAAAAGAAATAACTTCATTAATTAGTTCAAGAGGGTAGTTTCCTTACAGAAACGGTAGCACATGTTCTCAGTCACTGGAGAAATGAATTCCTGCGCCCTCAATTTATCATGGCCTTGTCACGGCAAAGCCTCTTCAGCTCTGCTACAAAGTTCTTCTTCCATTTGATTGTCAGGCTTCTGTAGGTGCCAGTTTTCAAATGAAGATGCACTGTGAGCAGAATGCAAACACGTCCACCCTGCTTTCACACAGCATTTGTAAACTGTCCAGCTAAAGGCAGAACTGAAAAACCAGTGGAGTTCGCCCCCATGTTTGTTCTAATAATACCACCATGGCTGAATATTGTGAGTTTTTGACCATGCCACGTGCCTGATATAAATAGCTGTGCAAAGGAGACCTCAGCTGAGATTACCAAACTTGGTGTTTTGGGTTTGTGATTGAACTTCAGCCAGGATGGCAAAAGCAAGCTTGTAATTATCCTTGCTGGCCTGAAGCTGCTGTGACGCCTGCGGGATGAAAGGCATCATTTTCTTCCTCACTGCCCTAAGGCACCAGTGTGTCCTGTGCCTGCAGCTCCTGATCAGGCAAAGGGGAGTGATCCCAGGCCAGGGTGGATGGTCTCTGCCATTCCTTCCTACAGAAAGAGCATGAAGTCTGTGGGGGAAGTGTGGAAACCCAAACTGGCCCCATATTAGTTCCTAGCTCATGGTCTTTCCTATCCCATCTCCCTGTCAAGTTGGCCTCCTCTTCCTCCTTTACTCTCCAGCAGTCCTCCTCCATAGCTGCATGTCAGGTTCTCTGTAGGTTCGGCCAAAATGAAACTGTAGGAGTGTTTTAAAAAAGTTTCTTTTATGTCTGAACGAGTTACTGTTCCAGAAAGTGAAGATCTTTCACCTGGAAAGCACTGGACAATATTAATAAATGGTGCTCATAGCTCTGCCTATAGGAGCCTTATACTGTGTGTGCCAGTCGTTCCTAAAACACTAAGGAGAAGGCCACACAACGTGTTAAAATATTCTCTGTGTTTTAACTGCATCTTTAGTTACATAGTGGTTTCCATCCAGATAGCAAAACCAAAATGTATATTAATTGCATCCTTTGTCTGTGTGCTGTTTTAAGCCCACAATTAATAATAAGCTGATAGTAAAACTAAATAAAATGAATGTAATTTTCAACTGAAGTATTTTAATGGTATGAACTACTAAGAAGAAGTACAGAATTTATCTGTGCCTTGCTGTTACAACAAATGCTTTTAAAATTCTTTAGGTAGAATTTAGATTCTTAAAGAATCTTAAATTCTTTAAGAGGACTTAAATATTTTATGAAGCAAAATTTATCTTGAGTACAAACTCAGGTTACAAAACACTAATAATTTGATTTAAAAGGCTTTATCACTGCTTTCTAGAAATAGCTGTTAAAATGATTTACGAGACTGGAAAGTTTGCTGTACTACCTGCAGAAATTCCTATGCATGTACTACACGTAACAAAAGAAGCTAGAGTAGTGTGGGATTCACAGAGGGTAACTTAATTGCAGAGGAACAGGCGGTTCTTCAGGGAAGAGCTGAAAGATTTAGAGTTATGGCAAACATAAGTCTCTTAAAACCCAGATAGTCACAATATTAGTAATTGCAGTAAATGAAAATAAAAATGTTTCCCTTATGTATACATCAAAGTATAGGAAATGCAATTTGAGAATAATTTTTAAGGAGCTTTCATGAATCTAATGCATACTTGGGATTGATGAGTTGTGTTTGCATGTTTAGAAGTGGGAGAAGGAGGAGGAAATAATAATTAGGTCGTGAACTTGTTCTAGGGTTAAGTAGGAAGCTGTTGAAAAAAAAAAGGATAGCCCATGTCACAACACCCTCCCCCCTGTTTTGAAGTTGTTGGATTCATCATTTACATGATTGTTTCTGAAAGGATTTTCAGTGACACTGGCATTCCCTGACTCTGGAAAAATATTGTGAAAAATGAAAATAAAATAGCCATTTTTTTCTGAAGTTAAAACTGCAGCAGCTCTGTGTCTGCACATAGGTAGATGTCAGTGCAATTTTGACCCAAGAGTTCCTTCAGTCTAGCAGATTAAATAGCTCTGGATGTGTAGGTGTAATGGATTTTTTTTCCTTACTCAAGGTGTTGAAAAGATGAATTTTTCCTCTCTATGAGAGTGCAACTTTTAGGAAATATTTAGTTCTTACTTTACTTCTTTATATCCTTGGTCTGTACTTGTTTCCCTTTCTCTGGCTTCACAATACAGCTGTGGAGATGTGACTGAGAGTTCTCTAATGGCCTGTGAGTACCATATGTTTGTGTTCTTAACTAAATATACATATTACTTTCAGGTTTTGTTGAATTTAATCAAGGTTCTTGCCAAACAGCTTCTTCCCAGGAAGTGGACAACTTTATTCCTCTTAATCCAGCCATCAGTTGGAAATCTAGGTTGAGGTTCAGAAGTGGAGTGCAAATATGAGGTCTAAAAAAGGTGTCAGTTCTCTGTGGTTGGTGGACTCCTGTACTTCTGTTCCTGCTGTGACTTTGTGAGAACAAATGTGTTTGTGTCTGTGTCGATTAGGGCGGCGGTGGGACGGCGAGTAGGGGAGATAAAACGCTGCACTGTACAGCCCAAGGACTTCTTTAGCAGACTGTTCTTTGCAGGTGCATCGGTACAACGTGTGCTCCTGCCTGCCTGGTCAGGGCGTGTTTTCAGCTGCTTGTCTCAAGCTTGTCTTTACTCAGCTGCTTTTATTTCAGGAAGCTGCAACTCATGAGATCTCCTGCTAAGCTCCACACGAGGCCCTCTATGTAATCGGCCATTTGTAATGGATGGCTTCACAGTAATTATCTGCTGGTACAGTTTTGGCCTCATTTAATTTTTTTGTAACCAAATAGATGGCTTTCTTCAGAATACTAATGCAGAGCAAATAAACACATGGTTTCTCTAAGGCCCCTAAGATCAGATTTTACTATCAACACTTGACCTAACAAGTTTACTGATGTGGTCAAGGATTTGCTACTTATGAAAGCATGACCTCGTTTGTGCTTTGTTTAGGAAATATGTAAGCACTTGAGTTTTTTGCTTTTCCTTTCTTCCAAATATTGTTCCTCACCTCGCAGAGCAGCTAAGGGAATAAAAGTTTTGATTCCATTGTTATAATACTAGATATACACATATGGTGAGGACTACTAAAGCAAGATATTCAAAACTTAACAGAACGTAGGAACGTACAGGGTACATACCAAATATCATTTTGTCTCTAAAGAAAAGCATTAGCTGAAGGTGCTGTAAGACAGGAGTCAGCAGTCAGCTAGGGGAACATGAAGATTTTAGACTTGCAGTATTGGATCAGCAGTATTTCACTAGGCATACTGCATGCTTTGCTTCTTTCCGTGTCACTGTCTCCCACACCTGGAACCTGCTACTGCATTCAGATTCCTGGTTATTCCACAAAAAGGGTTTGATATGGGTTTTGTTGAAGATTTTTATGTGCATTTGCAGGATTATTTTTCCAAGAGTTTAAAGTGCCACACTTTAGATAAATGATTCAAGTTCTTGAACCAAAAAATACATGTTTTTCCTAAAAAAGTCCCCAGGTACTGATACATTTTTTATTACTTAGTGAACAGAACCAAATAGCCTGCGTTTCCTCAAAGCTACAAGTACGCTGGAGGAGGGAGTGAATATCAGTGGAAGGACTTTTTGTGGTACTGTTTTATTCTCAGTTCTTGACCAGCCTTATCTTTCTGCTGTCATATTCATTGTTTGAAAGCTGAAGTGAGCTAGAACACCTCTTAGCAGTTTTTCTAGTGCTGATCCAGCTGCTATTAAAGTGTCTGGAGAAATTGCTACCTCTCTGAAACACCAGTTTGATCAGTCCTAATGCAGTAATCTGGAAAGAATATTCATTGTTTGAATCCTGTTGAAAATAGTTGAGGACTAACAGGATGTGCTGTTAAACCTCCTTCAGTGCTCAGCTTCATTGAAATGGATGGCTGGGACTATGAAAGTAATTTTCACTCTCATTCTGAAGCACTTACCTGAGAGAAAGTGCTACCCTAGCAAGCCAGGAATAGATGAACTTTCCAGTCCAGTGTGATTAATGGTAACTATCCATCTCAGGGAGGCTTGAGGGAGATTGCCCAACAGAACCAGCAACGTGGGCATTGATGCTGTTCTCTACTCTGAGTGATGGAAGGTGTTAGAGTGCCTTGGTTCAGCAGATGAAGATTGGCAAATGGTCCAAAAATATTTTTGTGTTTTCAAGCCTCTTGTGATTTTTAAACAAATGCTGTTTAACCAGAGTTTGAGCTTCACAGCCTTTGATAGTTGTGAATATGCATTGTGCTTTCTATATACTGTTGGAGCTTCACTTGGCCATTTTTTAAAGAAGAGCTGCCTTTTAGTTAAACTTCCTCCTTAAATATATGTTTTGTGTTGTGTAATTCTGCATATCAGGAAAATCCTAGTACTGTCACATCTTTCGTGCTGTTCATGCACACAAAGTGCTGAGCAATGGCAAGGCAGCTGCTGCAGTATGGTTATTGCTAATCAATCTGAATAAAATTGAGAATTTTATTGCAATTTCTCTCCAAAACTGTCAGCATGAAGTATACAAAATCTCTTGCTTTTGTAGCTCAAATGAAGCCTATAATGATGTGAAATTCTTAGTGTTATATAAGACATCTTATCATGTGGTCTCTTGATCTGTCAGTAAAATATGCCTTGATTATAAGTAAACTGAGACAGTTTTTTCATTTCCTCTATATACTTCTGCGGAACTTTTTTTTTTTTTTTTAATTCATCATATTGCTGCTGCTGCTGCTTCCAGTCTTGCTACTGGAGTTTTAACTTGACTTCTAGACCATTACAATTCTCTTTCAGTCGTGTATTTGCCAAGTATCTTGAATGTCACAGTTAACTGTTTTCACATCTTCTGCAGGAAATGCCACCATTTGCAGAGTCCATGCTTTGCACTCAACTTTATTGTTGCTGGGAGTCTTCCTCACCCAACTGCCCACAGAACCGACTGAGGAGTTGAGGATGCTGGAAAATTAGGCAGACCAAGTAAGTGTGTGAACGACGTAAGTGTTTATCTCTGTGTAGCTGGGTTACAGGGATTTCTCTTCTACAGAATGAGTCCTGATATTCCAAGGCTTGTAAACAGCATATTTGCTGACTGCTTAGAAAAAATTAAGTGCCTGAACTGTGCTTCTGTCTCTTTCCCAGGTAAGAATCACTTTATTTACTCCAAAGCTGATAACAATTACAGGATTTGAGGAAATTAAACTTGAGACTGCTGATAAAGTTAAATATATGTCTTCACATTTATTTGACTGAAAAGCCCTAAATTAGCTTAAGAAGAAACGAGTGGTTTTGGTTTTGTCTCTGAAATAAGTTTTCCATAAGTTGTTTTATGGGTGTGGCTGCATGGCTTTTTCCTCTGAAGCAGAAACTGAAGCACTTCATATATTTATGTCACAAACATTCCAAGCTTTTTAGTATGTGTGGTGGAAGATATTTTCCCTTGCTGTAAGGAGTACACCTATTGATGGGTATTGGGAAAAAGCCATTACACTGAGTTGGAAGGGACCCATCAGGATCTTTCAGTCCAGCCTCTGACTCTGTGCAGGACACCCCAAGAATCACACCATATGCCTGAGACCAATGTCCAGACACTTCCTGAACTCTCTCAGGCTTGATGCTGTGATAGCTATGACTGAAGGATAGCAGGTACCCACACAGATTATTGTTCAAGGGCTGAAAATCCCATAATATCAAAAGTGAGATTTGTCCAAAACTGGTATTGAACTTTTAGGCACTTCATTTACATATACTCGTTTTGGTCATCTGCTAGTTCTACCCAGTACAGCTGACTGGTCCTCTAGTTGTATCCTGCTTTGTCAGTCCCTGGAAACAGCCATGTAAGTAGGGAAATGTTTCAGATTAAGAAACGTAATCTGTCACTGGATTTGTGCCTGGGAGATACGTTTCCATCTTTCATAGCCACAATAGCCACTTTCTGGGTTCAGTTCTGCACAATATGGAGGAGAGTTCTAATACATTTTAAATTAAATTTTTGAAGACTGCAGTTATTAGGGCCTCTACTTCTACATATTTAAATGGTGGTGAGCCTTGGATTAAAAAACTCAAACAAACCAACAAAAACAAACACAAAGAACCCAACAGCAAACAACTATATATTTAAATGCTAATCTCCAGGCTAGTCTGTGGTACTTGAGTCCAGCTAGTATTTCCATTAACTGGTACACTCTTCACCTGCACTTAGGTAATATACATGGAACTGTAATAGTTGTCTTTGCAAGGGAATATTTCAAACAAATCATTCCTGGATGGCTACTGGTAATGACGAGCCAGTATTTACCTATATAAAACACCAATACCTCTATTGATTAACATTCTTTGGTACCACTCTGATGGCAGAGGTAAGAACAGGAATCAGCCGGGTTTTACACCTCAGCACTTCTGTTTTCAGCCAGTTAAAAAACTGCAAACAAACAAAAGAACCCATGAACAACAAGACTTTGTTTCAGCCTGGTGAGTGCAAATTGAGCAGCATTTACCCTGCAACACTGCTGCAAGGAGAAATGGGCTGAGTGTAGCCTGCAGGATGCATCAAGTTTCTGGTGCACTCAGCTTCAGCATGGCCCTATGCCCAAATGTATGCAGGGAGGAGAGCCAAGAGTGCACTTGGAGAATGATGTAGACTCATCCTGTCTGATGGCTAGGGATCAGTGAAATCCAGTTCCCATATGTCACCTCTTGATTTACTATGAAGCTACTGTGGAAAATTGTCAGCACACAAAGCAGATTGCTTTCTTCTAATAGTTTGTGTGAATTTTATTCTCAGCTCTTGGGATTCTTGACCAGCTGTTGCCACAGAGTAGCTGCAACCGTGCATGAAAGTATTGCCTGTAGAAGCAACTAGTGCAGCACAGAGTGGAAGATACCACTGCTTATAGGATTGCAGAATTGACAGCTGGATAATCATGTGACAGATCACTTGAGATAGGACTTAGCAGCCTGTAATATGTGTTCAAATTTGAGCCCCAAGATATTTTTTTAAACCCATGGATATGACTCCTTAATGAAAAACTGTAGATAATGTAGTCCCTGTAATATTTTGATCCTTCTGTCAAAACTCAAGGATTGGCTGAACTCCAATTTATAATACATATCTGATCCATGTTAAAATGCAATTGGCCTGACTTTAAAATATTTTCTGTTCGTAGAGAGCAACCATGCTGGCTTTTCCCAGTAAAATGAAATGTTGCTGAATAATTACCCAGTTACTCTGTAGAAACATACTGTTACTCTGTACAAATATACTGTACTCAAGGTTGTGCTTTATTAGCCAGCAAAATTCTTACCGATCCCCAAATCTGAAGTCTGCTACATACCTTTTTTAATTCTGGAATGCATGAGCAGTGGATGTTAGATTATTAGACAAAAAGCATTGTGGAGCTTGTCATGTTTTCAAAGGCAGAATAGTTTTAAGAACTTTTTGCTGGAAAAGATTACATATAGGCATAAAATATTTCATTATTTCAGAGAGATAGCTGGACAGTATATATGTAAGCAGATGAGGTAAGGACAGTGAATGCACAGATTGGATTTTGTTCCATAAATATGTATTTAGCAGGTGTGTGCCATCCTACAAGCACAGCCTGATGCTCCATAAAGGAGCTGGAGGAGCACAGTGTAGTTAATCATCAATGCTTGTGTGGATCAGCATGAACAGTCTTTAGAAAGAGTGAGAATTCTATATTCAGCTTGAGAGTTTACAGCTTTTATACAATATATCTTTTGAGTAAAGCTAAGCACAGTTCTTCACATGCTTTGTGGGCAATTGTATTCTTTGTTGCATGTGAAATGGGGAATACTAGCCTCTTCTGCCACAGAAATGTTAAGTGGAGTGATTAATTTTTCTACTGGAGTGGGAACTTAAGTCTTACAACTTTTGATTATGTAAAGGATCCACATGCCATATAGGAATGGATCATTACCAAGAGACGCTGTTCACATGGGAAGAACAATATAAACTTTTTATCAAGGTTCTTACAGAGGAATTCTTATCATCCAGAAAGCAAATAGATTTGCTTTGTCCTTACAGCATCTGTGGTTTTTTTTCTTTCATCATTCTTGATGTTTCAACAAGTATTACAAATTTATAGGAAGCACTGTTTATCAGGTACACATTTGAGTAGCTGCTGGGCATCAGCACATCAGAGGGTAAGTAATAAAATAAATGCATGTACTGTGCATGTGGAAGTTTAAACAGTTTAAACCTCTTCCTAGCTGACTAGAAGTAAAGGTTTTGAGATATCCATAGAAAAATTGTGAAGAGAAGCACCTTTTGAACATGCTTTCACAGATATTCTTTGAATGGTGTTATCTGTATCCTTTATATTATTTTAGTAGTTACTTCAGAGAAATGCAATTTGAGTTCCTTTGTTTCCAAACCTTCTGGCTTTGAGACTGCATGTTTTAATTCCCATGCATGCCATTACTATAGTAGTTTAGTAGGTTCTTTGCACACACTTTAAAATCACTTATTTTTTCTCTTTCTTAAAATTGGGCATATACATGTCTCCTGCAACACCATGACTTATGATGGAATTCTGTGAAAGATTGGCCTGAAGTTTTATTCTTGAGTAGTGAAGACAAACTGCTAGGAGTTTCAAGACTACTTGATTTACTTCTAATACCCAACATGGTACTGAGCTGGATCAGTTTGTGTTCAGATTTATATTTTTTTTTGACTACTTCTACTCCCATTTTTTCTGATTTTCACTTCATTGTAGTAATCCTGTAGAAAGCACTGGAGTTGTCAGTGAGGTCCGTCCTCTGGAACCACAATTCTTGAGGCTTCTCTGCACTGCTGCCTCAAGAATTTTGCCTTTCTTTATTGTTTCCTCCTTGAAAAGGGATGCTCTCAGTGCAGAATTAATGATGGCATTAAGGAGTGAGATGCTCTCGTATGAGGTGATGTGAGGCTTGCCAAATGCCTATTTAGACTGCACTAATGCACGATGGGCTGCTCAAAGTGGAAGCCTGCCAGTGACCTACTGGTGGTGTTTGTGCCTGGGAGCTGGTGCTGTCATTTGCCTGGCCCCGTCCCCAGCCTCCAGTGCTGGCTCCAGTGCTCATGGCTGCAGGAAGGTGCCTCAGCCACCTTAGTGGCTGCAACTCTGACCCTGTCCCCACGCTGCCTGGGAAGCCAAAGCACCTAAACAACACTGTCGTCTTTCACTATCCAGCTGCTTACTGTCAATGTCCAAGAGAGATGCAGATGCAAAGGTGGGTGGGGTGTGAGGACTAATTTTATTTTGTAGGAGTGAGTGTCACCTTAAATACATGTTAATGCATAGCTCAAGTAGTTTGCTAAATGGCAGCCCTGACTGCATGGCAATTAAGGTTAGAAATGTGGGAGAAAGGGCAAAAGAAGCCACCATGTTTTAAGCTGGAAGGTGTAATGCTACTGACAGGACACCTAGCTTACCCTGCCTGTGTTCATGTTCCTGGTTTGCTGGTGGTGTTTAAACTACTCTGAAGAGTGTACTTGAAAAGTGTGGTAATGAGATCTGGCTGAGAAGTCCACAGTTCAGACATGCACTTTTCTTTGACTAAAAGGGTAATCGACTTAGATTCTTATTGCTCAAGTTTGTTTATTCATATTGAACCACGGACATCCATGTTGCAAGTCATGGCATTACTATGAATTAAAAAGCATAGTAAAAATACCCATGCAGGGCTGTAAATTATCACAGCAAGAAGTTCTGTGCAAATAAATATTTTGGACTGTCAAAACTTTCTTGCATTGCACTTATTCTAAGCATTGAAAATGAAAGCCTTCAGAATCTCTGAAGTATTTGAAGGAGTACATGTAGAAACAAAAGTCTTGACAGTTTTGCAAAATCTTTTCTTGTGGGAAGAAAGACTTCTTGATAAGATCTAAAATGAAGTCCTGCCCAAATGTGGTCATGGAAGCGTGCAGGAACACAGTGATTTTCACAAGAGCCAAAATGTTAGCAGCAGCCATATTTCAATGGGGACATCTACATCCTCCCCACACTCAGCACATGACTCCGTAACCTTTGTCTTAAATAGCTCTATCATGTTTTTGTCAGTTAGCAAACACCAGCTATGGAGGGCTCTGCTTTGCACAACAACAAAAGAAAATGGCTCTGTATGGCACAAAGAAGCTTGGCCCAGGCCAGTGCTGCTCTCCCAGTGCAACTATGGCTGCAGTCAGGGGTTTGTCTCCCAGGCTGTCAAGGAGCAGTGTCTCCTCCTCCCCACCTTGCAGAACTAGGCTGGCAGGAGCCTGTAGATCAAACAGGAAATGAAAGACAGACCTTTATTTTTTTACACTCCAGTAACAACCTGACCAACGGGCCACCAAGTCCTGACATACTAAGGATTTTCTAACACAACCAATCTGAAATGTATCAGTCTTTTTATCTGCAATTACTCTGCAAGAGTCACATGGTGAAATCTCTGTTGTGCTATAGAGAAGTGGCATAATATGGTCAAAATCTGAAACTTGTAACCGGGATGGTACATTGTGGTGGCTCTGTCAACATTTAATTTTAGGCACAACTTGTCCATTTTTTTCCTTATTTTGTCTTAATTGTACTTATTTTTGGCCAGACTAAAGGACTACTACCCCAAAATATCTCTCTGCTCACTTACCAAAGGGCAATCCAAAACTGCCAGGCATGGAGACAAACCACAGGAGTTTAAGATGCAGAATAACTTTCTTGAAACAATTGGAAGGAACCCTAGACCGTACTTTGGAGCATAGTAGAAAGCCAGTCATTTCACATTTCCCCTCTGACCCTGTCCCCAACAGCAGCATAGGGAAAAAGGCACAAATGGCACCCAAATAAAGGGGCAAAATAATGAAATCTCTCATGCAAGTCCAGGTCACTGACATTTTAATTTGTTCATTAAAAAAAGGTGTCCTTTTAGCATATGGCAAAAGGGGTCCATCAAGCTTCCTTGCGTGTGGGAAGGAAGGAAATTCGTAGAGGGGGAGACAGACGTTAAATGGACAGGGAGGGCCATGTCGGGCTTAAATTTTCCTGGAGAGTGGAGAATGTCTGGGCTACTGCTAGGGGAATCCCTTCCCCAGGCAGCATCTGCTGCTCTTCTGGATACTTTTGAGGGCTGGAAGCATGATTCTCAGTGAGTTTGTGTCCTTACTCCATGGGTCATAGCAAAGAGCAGGGTTCCCTCCTCTCATACTCAGAGACTCTTAGGGGATACTGAGGAGGACAAGCTGAAGGCAGGCTCAGGGGAAGAGAGAGGTGACAGAGGAGCTGTGTCCAGACTGATGCCCAGGCCCTACACCCCATCATCCTACTCTCCTCCAGAGGCTGCCTGAAGCATGGACTATCTCCCTTTTAGGGATTTCCTCACCACAGAAATGAACCAAGGGAAGCCTGTGGGGCTGAAATTTGAATATAGACAGAGCCTAGAGTGGAGCTCTACAACTGCTCACAGGTCTACTGCTGAAAGTGCAGCCCAGCAAAACAGATCCTTTGTAAAACATTAGTCTTGGTCCTAAATCCTATTATCCCTTTTCCTGTATTTTCACCTTCTTCATGCTGCTCTCTGGTCTGGGCTCTTTCTCCTCCAGCCTGAAGCTTCCCCTCATGCGTCACCATGTGCTGCTGGCAGAGCTGAGAGCTGGGAGAAGAGTCGTTTTACACTTTTTTTTAGTGACATAATCCCAGACATTATCCATTCTCCTGGAACTGTGTGTGTTAGGAAAAATAGGCAAGTGCAGGCCCCTTGCTTTGATGGTCCCTAAGCCTACTGCAGCACCTTGTATTATCCTGAGAGGTGAAGTTTCCTTGGGCTCCCAGCTGGCCATGTAAGGCAAAAGCCATAGAGCACTTTCTGGCAGATCTGTGTGCTTTGCACAGGTTTGTGCTGAATTGAACTCTGCCAGTGCATGAGAGAAGCCTGCTGGGAGAGTGTGCTTTGCTCTCTGCTTCACATGGCCAAAAGCTGCCTTGGTGTGGATGGCAGTGTGTGCTGTGCTGAGCACAGGGCAGTCACGTTGCCTATGGCACCCAATTTAGGAATGTGGCTGTGCTCGGTTCCCTGCGTGGGCTATGGAAAGAAAAATACTTATTTGGAGATAGGTTCAGAACAGCAGCTGAACTGCTCTTCCATTCAGCACAACAAAAACAAGACACTAAAAGCTCCTAGCAAATAATTGTTATAACGGGTCTACACAACATTAAGTGGTCTGGTAAAAGACTACATTTGCTCTCTTGTACACACAGCTGTAAGGTCTGTGTTTCTTTACAGCTCCTTCAGTCTGTTTTGGATCTTCTAGCAGACTGTGGCATATGGAATGGAAAAATAAAACTTTTGATTTATGTGTTGCTGCTTTCCTACTTTGGCCACAGTAGAATACTTACAAATGTGAGATGACAACAAATACTTAGTTGTACAAGTAGCTGAGATGGTTGCATCTGGGAGCAGAGGGAATGGATAATTCATCACTCTAATAGTTTCTGTGTGCTGGAAGGGGCTCTGTGGTTTTGTGGAAGAGAAGTAAATAGAGAAGCATTCCCAGCCCCCCAAGCTGCAAAGACGAGATAAAAACTGAGCTGCTGCAAAACAAGTTTACATGAGCATTGGCAGCCTGATGAACACACTAAGAGTTAGCAAAACAGCAAGTGCAGTGAGAACAGACAAACGCTGTGTGTGAAAAATCTTGTTAATACTCACATCCTCTTACCTCAACTTTCTGTGTGGCCAGTTTTTCAACATTTTCTTTTTCTCAAAAGTTTTAGGGAATGTTCCAAGCTTTGATAATCTGTGCAATGTCTGTATTATCTTGGGACTTGTCCAAAAATGTCAAGAGGCACTGCACTCTTGATGATCTACTTTGGGGGGGGGGGGGGGGCGGAAAGCAGAGCAAGGCTTTCATGGTTTTTAAGCTCAGAAGAGACTATTAAAATCATCAGTTACTCTAATCTCTTTTACAGAAGAAGATTAGAGGACCTTATCAGTTAATTCTGCATAATACCTTTACCTCTGATTTAAATTGCATCTTTCTTAGAAAGCCATGTAGGCTGTAGGATTAAAATATCTGTCTTTAGCTGGTGCTTGATTTTGTTTCAGAAATACCTATTATCTATAGATAGTATGATCCTTCTCATGTGCTTGCAGACAATGACACAGGGGAAAACTTCTGGCTATAGTTTTTCCCTCCTGAGTTTTGCAGTTCCATTCTTTAATATATTCTTGCTGAGTTGTGCTCTGTTAGAAAGGCAAGATCAGGGAAAACACTACAGAAATTTCTTGCTACCTTTCTCGGTCATCAGAATCTGTTCACGGTCACACTGATATCTCTGAATAATATTTATAGATAGAAGAGGAGAAACTCTTAGATTGATAGAGTTATAAGGAGGCTTCACTTAAGTTTACTAGGAGGCAAAACTCAATATCCTAACGTTAGCTTTTGAGAACTAAAGCAATGAGATTTTTCCTTAAGAATTTAGATTTGCAGGGGCTTCCCACTGCAATTATTCATAAGTACTTGGAAAGTCAAAGACAGAGCATTAAATCCAAACAAATCGAGTTCTGTCTTGGTGAGTGCATGGCAGTAATTGTGTTGTCTTCAACAAATTTTGAAGACTGGGCATCTTTACTGTTCAAGTCTGTCTCTACAGTACTATATATTTAAACTGGCTAACAGTAAATCAAACACAGAGCCCTCACTTTGGCCAGTTAATAACAAAGACATCTTATAAAGTCAAAATATGATAGGCTAAAAGTGCTGAATATTCTTCCTGGGAAGCTTGGCATTCCTCTTTTCATACAGCACTTCAAGTTTAGGAAAATTACTCTGAAGGCTAACTAGATAGGATTTAATATCAAAGTTAGATATATAGCCAGCCACCTTCTCAATTTCAGACATAGTTCTTGCTTCAGTATATGACAAGTCACTATTTCTAATCAAAATGATACCTAGTATAATTTTGAAACAAGTCACCAAAAAATACCTGTTCAACTAGATGCAATTCTTATTATAAACAGAATATAACAATCAGTTTTTTAGCATGTGGCGATATATGTTTGTGTACCACTGATAATTTAGAAACAAAAATAAAGGTGATAAAAGCTAAAAATCAATGACCTTTGCAGGTAGCATTAAATCTTGGATAATGAATAAATATGCATATGGGGTGGGAGAACAAAACAGGCAATCTGAAACAGCAATTGGTATAAAAATACTAAAGATATGTAAGCAAAAATTTTACATGGTTATATGAAACTTCAGAGTGACAACACTAAAAAGTACCTTTTGAAAATGGAAAGGAACACTTTGATAGTCCCTTTACCTAGATAGAATCACTGAGATATGGGGCTATTAGTAAGTCCAAATGGGAAAGAAACAGGACAGTGAAACATCTTAATCACAACAGTAATTTAAATAGGCTCAGACTGTAATTCCCTTTGGGCTGTTAATTGCATATCCACCTGATATCCAGTTCTGAAATGAGGTCTTTGTGTTCTTGTTAAACTGGTTATTTAAATATTGAATAATATTACTGAAGGAAATGTCTGCTTTGCATTGAAAGGTTTCTTTTAACAGGACTAAATTTTCTTCCATTAAAGCAAAAGAAAAGAGTACATCTCCTTTGAGATTTTCTCTATCAGTCTTCATCCATTCTCAGGCTACAAACAAAAACTGTTGTCATTCACCTAATTGTGGGGACCTCTTAGAAAGAAAGGATCTCTTTATCTCCTTCAGCTTGTTCTCGGGGTGCTGCTTTGGCTCAGGTGACTGTGAAGGGCAGCATAGAACTGAGGTGGGTTTTTTTCACATTGCTTAAATTTTATCAGAGATTCAACTGTTTGTGCAGGCATCACTGTTACACAGGATGTACCATCTGGGTTCCAGCATCTTTGTAAAGCTTGCCAAAGGCCTAGATAGCACTAGTGTGTTTATTGTGATTCTTTTCTGTGTCTTTCTGTTATAGGCTCAACATGAAATAACGTTTTCTTTCACCAGAAGTTAGCAAATTGCATTTGAATTTGAGCAGAGGGCAAATGCTACTTGAGACAAACACAGAAATAGTCACGGATAAGGAGATAATTTAGGAGATGATAATTTTCCACATCTGGTTTTATTAAAATCTTTCAGAAAACTTGTCATCTGCCATCTTCTCTACAGTATTTGTATACTCAAAGATGTTTACTGCATTCCTTTCCTCTTGGCAGTTTTAGTTTGAAAACATAGCTACAGCATGAGAGATTAACTGTTTCAGTATCCATATTGTTTAGAACAATAGGGTCAAGTTACACTTGTCCATGTCACTGACTGTCCTTAGCTTAACACTGTTTCAAGAGAGTGTTGAAATTTTTGTACTAAAAATATCCGTTATAGCTGACAACTAAATGGAATCAAACCTGGAAGGTTGTTTTATGTAACACTGAAAGGGAGAGAAAAGACCAGACTGAGAAGGAAACATTCTGTCTGTTGCATAGCAGACTTTTAGATTTCAGCTCTTCAGTTTTATGTCTACTGCCATCCCTAAATACACATATGAGTGTCTGGAGAAGATTATCAGTCAGGAGGCACACAAATATACAAGCCTTCTGGTCACTAAAGGAAATTTTATAGCTCTGTACTTAACCAGAGCTCTCCCTGGGTGGAGGAGGACCAGAGAACAGCTTGGAGCTACATTTCAGCTGTAACTTTTGGATCTGTGGCTGGGACTATGTAAGCTCCAATGTCTTAAAATTCATATTAAAGACAAATGGGAAATTCATGGGGGTAGGAAAGAAACAGAATGTATTTGTTGAGCAGAAGCCAGCACATACAGTGTAATGGTCTTTACTTTGAGATGAAATAGTAACCATCTGTACAATGAAACTCATCCTGCAAGCAAAATATGTGTTCAGATCTAAGCTTCTGTGATTTCCTTACCCTTTGAAATTATCAAACCTTCTTTTATGCACTTTTATCTCTCCCACTGATTTGGTGTCTCTCTGGCCCTACTGCCCCTCCTCTGGCACGTGGTGTACAGCTCCATGGTCAAACGAGGCACGGTTTCACGCTTTCCTGCTGTCAAATACCTTTTGCTTCAAAAACAAATCTTAGCATCAGGCTCTGCTATTGCTTCCTTGATGCACACACTGAGAACAGTCATTAGAGAATGTTGGGGCAAGGAACTTCCTCCTAGCCTGGTCGTTAAGCATTGCATAATTACATCACCTATATAAACTGTTTTATAAGTTGATCTTTGATCAGTACTGCATTGCTGATATCCTCTTGGGTCTCTTGGTCTTGGTCTTCCTCCCATGACAGTGTTTGAAATTCTCATGTTGTGATGAAAGTCTTGTTTGTTATAATGGGCTGAAGTGTGCTTAGGCAACAATGGATGCTCCTGTACCAGCTGTTTCCCTTATGGCATTGGTTGCCTTCAGTGGTGATGGCTCTGTAGCAGTCCTGCGTATCTATGTACCTCCAGCTTATACTGAATGTGTAGTTAAATTACCTGCAACCAAAGTTTGCACTCCAAGCACTGTATGTTTGAGATGGCACGTGAAACAAATCCCAGCTGTACTGAGTATCCAGGGCTAGAACTGCTTTCCTTGTCCCTGTGGATTTCTCCGTGGAAAGGACCTCTGTGAAGGCGCTTGCAGGAACTTCTTGCTGCCACGCTGAGCACACCAGGAGACACAGACCTGGCAGGTGTGGTGCTCCTGCTCAGTGTGCTTCCAAGTGGCCCAGAGCAGGCCCCGTTGCTTCATTTCCCCAAAGGACCCAGCCCTTCATCCTGCAGATGTAACCTGGTGCCCCATACCTGCCTGAGGCTGTCCCATTGCCTTTTCCCCCTCACAGAGTGACTTCTGCTTCACTTTAGGAAATGGGTAGCAAGCATATGAAGAGATTTTTGCTGCTAATGTCACCACAGGTGGGAGCACAGCCTCCCTGAGAGATCTACATTGGATGTATTCCACTAAATGTAGAGAGAGAGAGAGAGGGCTTTTTCATGCATATGTAGTTTGTGTGATTCAAATTCTGATCAAAAAGATGGGACTCATGTATTTATATAGGTTTTTTTTAAAGTCAAACGACTTGTCTGTTCTTGACACATGTTCAGTTGCTGGGCCATTGTTTCTGCACATGAATTGATCCTTGTATACTTTCAGTTGCATATGAGTCAAAAACTTATTCACATATCTTTTGATTTGTCACATTAAAAACGTCTTATTTTTGCAGTCTTACCATAACAAAGCCACCCAGAAGAACAAGAGTTGTAGGAACAAGCCCTGTGTATGCAAACAAAATTCTAATATGCATTCTGCAGAACCCTTATTCATAATATCCTAAATTATGTATGCTTAAAATGATTTTTTAGCATACTAAGAAAAATTAATAGCAAAAAAAAAATTAATGAAGATAATTTTGGATTGTTAACTAGTTTTTAAAATTTGCAATACAGTTTCTGTGACATGAAGTAATATCCTGAAGGAAGCTGATAGATACAAATAAATCTCAGCAAAATACTAAGGAAGCTGCAACTGGCAATAATTCTAGGATGGCTGAAAATCTTTATTATCTCTAGATCTAATCTTTATTATGTCAAGATCCTGTGGGATCAAGAACAAATCAAAGGCAAATCCAATTGGACTTTAAACTAGTGACTTTTGTATGCTCAAGGGCAAACCTGATAATCTAAGAAAACTGAGAAAAATAGGCTTTTTGTACTTTGAAAAATGCAGTTACTGAGTGTTGCAGGGTTTAAGGAAATGACATGGTTATCTCACCTTGTGCTGAAATGTTTCCTTTAGTACAATTCCAATGATCTGCTTCCTTTTGCCATGTCTGATCAAGACTTTTTTCTTCTTTTTAATAATAGGGAGCAGAATATATAAAATACTCCATTGTGTAAAAACCAACCAAAATACATTAGTGAATGATCTTTCTAAAATAATTAAACATAGTAAGTAAATCCACCTTCTTTCCCCTGTCATTGATTTTTGGGCCTACAAATATTGAAATGAAGGGAAGGGACAGATGAGGCTGATGGGCAGTTGTCATCTAATCCTGACAGATCTTCTGCCCACCTCCACTGAGGAGAGACTAAAGGGTGTTATCATCCCCTGAGTTAAGCTAAATCCATGATACCAAGCGGGATCTACAAAATGGACAACAGCTGGGTTTCACCATCACCTCCTATCTCATTTTCTTTTCTACCCTCCTCTTAGAGGTCTTTTTCTGACCTTTGTGTGTGGGTGTTTTCCTAGGAGGTGTGAGTTAGCTGATTAAGGCTGTGGCACGTCTCCTTTCCCTGCTATGGGAGCCCATGACTAAAAGGGCAGCTAAAAGCAGCACTGTAGTCATCAGATGCTGCTCAGAGTTTGCCAGGTTTTGGAGTGGCTGATAAGACCATGTGCTGGGTCTCTCTTTTTCCAAGTGCAAGTGAGTTGAAATAAAAGTTATTTTTCCTTTCTAATCCCCATGCTTTGCTCCCCTTTGCTGTGTGGGTCTGGTTTGCTACAAGGAAGTAGAAATGTTTTAGTAGTCCTGATTTCAACTAACTGTACCTTTGGTGCTCTCTTTCACACAAAGTGAAATTTTCCCTTATAAAAACCTCAAGACTGTAGGGAAAGGCAATGGAAAATCCTTTGCTGTTCTGCTTAATGTGTTTTATTGTGTTTCTTTTTTCCAAGTTAAGAAGAGTCAAAGCATTTTAATTTTCACAGTGAAACCAAGTGGATAGTTTGAAACTCTTAATCCAGATATTCCAGACTGTCATACTTAAATAATTTTGTCCCTCCTTTTCTATCAAAATATACTTCCCTGATCATTTGACAGAAAAATCCACGTGGGGTGTTTGGGGAATGACCAAATCACTTGGACATCTGGCTAGTTAGTGTCCTACTCTGGATTCTTCATGAAACTTACTTTGTACCTCTGACTAGCCAGAACAATTTAATTCAATGCCAAAAAATGTTACATAATCTTAGACATAAGCACATAAGTCAAAGGTGCTTAGAGTAATTTTCTTCCAGCCCTAATCAGAGACCAAGATATCTTCCATATGCAGGAATCTCCTCTAACATTCATTTTTTAAATGCAGCAGACAGAAAGTATGATCTAAGACTTTGCTCTCCACTATTTGGAGCATGGAGCATAAGTAACTACATAAATTTGAGGGATTTTGCTTTTAGTTTGGCAAAAAATAAAGCTGTGCGTGTTGCCATATGCAATGGAAGAAATAAACTCAGCTCTGTTGATAAAGATAGTTTTCTGTGCCAGTTCAAATGGACTAAATAGTATTTTTCAGCTGCACTTAGACTTTGAATGGGCAGAGCTCAGAAGGAGTAATGAAAGCACCACAAAGGAAAATAAATGAATGGACATATCACCACAAATATCTACCTCCTTGAAATCCAGTATATACTTTATTCCTAGGTTCTTTGTTTCTTTCAGCAGTAGTGAAGGATAATGAGCTTCAGGGACTGTGGGAACATGCAATTGAAACAGAACCCTGATATCGTGCAAAAATAACATTGAAAAGACAATGAGGAATCACACTTAATGAGAGAGGAACTACCAATGTGAGCATTTGAATGACAAAACTTTATGTCAAGACTCATTAAATGCCCTCCTTTGTCCTTAGCCAGGACTAATGTTTCATTTGAATGTTTTATCTTGTCTGTGAAAAATTATATTTATGAACTCTGAGAGCAGATCCAAAATGCAGGGGCCACTGCATGCACAAGTCACAGTTCTTTCCTCTGTAGGAAACTACTGATCATACAAGCTGAGGTGGAGGGACTGTAAGCAGTAGCAATATCACTGCAGAAAATACTGATCCTAAAGCTAGTATCACTTGATTTGGGCAAAGATTGCTAAAACAGTTCCCTCCCTTATGGTCTTGCTTGGATTTAATTAAAATAAGTTCAGCTGTCAGTAGGAAAGATCTGCTACGTGGCCTAAATGGAAGCCTGTTTTCTTGACCAGTAATGAAAACACATTTCTGCAACAGGAGGAAAGCAGTCTTAGTTCTGTCACTCTTAAAGTCTAATTCAGAGTGGGTGTTGCAGTTGGTGCTGCTCTATTTGCACTGAGATCTCCATGCTCACTTACTGGGGATGGGTATACCTACAGTCTTATCTGTGTACATGTGTGTAGTCTCATTATACCTATTCTGTGTGCTAAGACAGGTGAAGAATATTAACATCATCCCTTAGGATCCCTAGGCAGGGACTAAAATGGATTAGCAAATTATGTGTTTCTGTTGGGACACAAGCAGTGAATCACCAGCAAATTATTGCCTTCTGCTAAATCAGCAGAAACATGAGTGTCCCATTGTTAATTGTTTATGAGCTCCTTCTAATGGTTTCCTGTAACAGCTCAAAATCTACCAATATTGCTCCAAAGCATAAAATCCTTATTCTCTGCTGCTTTGTAGTGATATACATCTGGATAATGTGTGTGCAAAATGTTATCAGTCTGTTGTGGGAGAGCTTTACACCCACTTTTTTGCTGGTGACTATATATTCTAAGAGGCAAGCATGGAACTAAGCCTTTAAAAAAACATTTAATAAGCAGATTAGGTAGAGTTGTCAGAGAAACCTGAGCTGCAATGCTGCTGTTAATGCTGGAAATCATGATGTATTGCTAAAAAAGAAAATGTTAATTGGACAATTAAAATCCCCATTCATGATGTGCAGAAAAGCCTGGGGGTTCTGCTGTAATGTAAGGCTGCATTTTTCAACTGCAACCATGCCTGCCTTGAAATGAGGTGTGGAAATTTACTTATACGTGGTTTGTAAATACTTGTACATTTATGGATTTCTCTAATTTCTAGGTGGGTGACACTGCAGTGCAGTTTCCCTTCCTTGCTGAGGGGTATGCTGGCCTGTTAGAAATGCTGGAACTGGATGATGCTTCAGTCCTCCCGTGGTGTGAGAACACTCGCGTTACTCAGACCGAATCATCCTGCCCCGAGCTGCCCTTTTCACACTGTGATTACCAGGAGGTTAGCCCAGCTGAACTAGAGATATAAAATCTCCAAAGCTATTGAAATGACCTCAGTAGTAACCTCAGTAACCTCAAAGAGAAGATGATCTTAAGTGGATCATCTGAGTGGAGTAAGAGTGATTTTCTTGCTTTTTAATGAAGTAAAATCATACTGCTCAGAGTGACTCACTAACACCCCTCTTCAATCGTTACTTCATGGGTACAGATTTTAGGTGATTAGTTTGCTGTATCATAAGGCACACAATGCAGTGTCATAGAAACATACTTAACAGGCTGCACAGTGGTTGCTGGAAAAGAGCTGTGCACTAAAAGGAGAGAAAAGAAAGATACTATAGTACTATCATTGATATTATAGTATTGACTAATATTATATGCTATTAAGATCAAACAGAGAAAATCGATAATAAAGATGGGAAATACCTGATATACTGCCTAATATTGTCTTTCAGTGACTACAAAATTACTCTCTGCTGTCAGGAAAGCAGAAGCACATCAGTTAAGAATTTAAGATGAGGCAAAAAGGAAACCGTTCAGCCCGTTTTCATTGGTCACTTGGTGAGATACCCACGCAACTGATAGAGATGATGGAGTTGTTTTTTTAAATGTCGTGTTCTGGGAAATGTAATGGAAGTTTGCCTATGGAATCAGTCTGAGCTACAAGAAGTACAGCAGAATCCATGAACTGGGAGGGAGAACTGAATAGGGAGAATAAGGCCTGGAAGGAACTAGTATTCCTGAAAATTATGTGAGCAGTTCCACCAAATACCACATAGTCACATCTAAGATTTTAATGATGGTACAAAATGAGCCAATCAAGAGGTAGAAAATATTTTTGAAATAGTCAATGATTTGTGTATTGTTGGACCTAACAAGAGTCATTGGGTTTTAAGCAAGATTAAATTAGGATTTTGTACACAATAGGAAAGCTCATTAAAAAGTCAACTGTACAAAAGATTATGAAACAGATATTCAACCAAGATCAAAAATTTATGACTGAAAATTAGGGGAGAACTAGACAGGTTCCATTTGCATCAGTTCTTTGCTTGCCACAGAAGCTGACTAGAAAATAGCTGTCACAGATTTTAGGTCCAGTTCAGCATAGCAAACTGTTATCTGTCTTTAAAATAACAACACAAATCCCCAAATCCTTCCTTTTCAGAATTCAGCACATTATAAATTTTGATTTAGATGCATTTCAGCATATGTCCTTATTTTGTTCAGTGAACAGTCACAAACAGATGGTGTTTCCAGTTTCTAGAGGTAAAGGAATTTCATTAGTGCTATGAGATGAGATACTAAGTACCTAAACTAAATATTTATGTAAGATAGTTTCTTCACAGAGCTTCAGAAAACAGTTTTCTTTTTAATTATAGGAGCAACTGAACCATAGAAAATAAAAGTTTTGTGCTCTAGCAAGAACGCTGTAAGTACTTTTAATGTCTTAATTTATTCTTGGAGTGTGATACAAGATTCCAATTCAGGAATCCTGCTACTCCTTCATAATAACTATTGTTTTTCAATAAATTAATCTATTTGTTTCTGCTTTACAATTGTGTTAATGACTATTCTATTTCATATTAGTGAAATGGACTAGTGAATGTCACTTACTTACTATATATCATTTCCCAGATACCTTATCTACAACAGTTAAGTGCTTGTTGTGACTGGAATGTAATCTCAGTGGTTTTGGTTCTGTTACCTCCATGGAGCTTTCACTCCTTAATGGCTACAGAGACTAATCTTGAGTTAAGAGCCAAACATTTTTTCCTCTGCAATAGTGCAATGATGTTTAGATTTGTGGCTTTTAACGTCAAAAGGAAATTATTGCTCATGCATGCCTTTCCAGGCAGAATAGCTCATGTAGAGGACATTAGAATAACTTAAAGGAAGGCTGGAATAAACTCATGACAATGATAACGAAAAACAAATGATTTAACCTGTGTAATTATCCTATATTAAAGAAATGAATAATTAACTGTGAAAACTGGGGGCCCAGTGTCTTAGAAAGTAAGCTCTATCCCATGCTTTGCTCTAAGGCTACTTTTTCCCACCATTATTTCACAGGCCAGCATAAACTTGTTCCAGATTTCTCTGAGGAGTATGTGGGGAACATCTATTTTTTTCCTCAGTTATCTGCAGTGGCATGTGCACAGGGTTATTTGTGCTTATGTACGGTATGTAATGCTTGCCCTTCTGACTCTGTCACCCAGGGAGGCAGCAGAAACAATACTCTGTCACTTACATGACACCACAGACATCACAGAAGCTGTGAGAAGTATCCTAAGGCAAAACCCAAGTGCATACCTCTGAAAACGATGGCCCTATGGTTTGTTAACAATGCTGAATAACAAATATATTAGGGAATGACTTAGCACACAATTTTTGACTCAAAAAAAGCTAAATTAGGTTCTTCACCTAATGGTTCTTCACCAGTGGTTGGGCACTGGAACAGGCTCCCCAGGCAGGTGGGCACAGCACCAGCCTGACAGAGTTCAAGCAGTGTTTGGAGAAAACTCTCAGGGACAGGATGTGACTCTTGGGGTGTCCTGTGCAGGGCCACGAGTTGGACTTGGATGATCCTTCCAGCTCAGCATATTCTATGATTCTAATCGTTTGTTCACAGTGATTTATTTGCCTACTAACAGCTGCAGTCCTGCACTTGTGTTGTCATAGCCACAACTTAAATAAGATGTTTGCATGATGACCAGCTTAAGTTTTAGTTTTAAGTGCTGGATGGTTTTGTGTCTTGTGTGAATATTCAAATCTTGGGCTTTATGTTATGATACACTTGAAGAAGTGTACTAGAAAGGCAGACAGAAGGTAAAAATCAAGATATTACTGCAAAGATGTTGTGGTACATGGGTTCAATATTTATGATTGGAAGACCTTGAAAGTTTTCCCTTTCTCTTTCTTTGTCTCTTTTTCTCCCCCTTTTATTCTGGCAGCTTCTCCAGGCTACCACATCATCACCTCACATAATATTTATGAGAAAAATACATTTCACCTGCTGTCATAAAGGATATCCAGTTGGAGAATGGTCAGTCAGTCTGAGTTTTGCATTGGTTATCAAATTCTTTTATCACTGATTTATAAGCATTTTAAGTAATGTAAATATTTCCCCATGGAAGAATATTCTTTTTATTGTCTCTAAAGACAAAAGGATTAGTTGCTTCTCCAGAACCTGCCAAAAGCTTTGACCTTTGGTAGCTAGTATCTGATCAATACTTGTAATGCATCCTAGCAGAAATATCATGTTGTTCCTAGTGTATATCCTGTCTACCTTCATCCCTTCCCCCACCTACAATTGGTTGTCTCAGCAGCCAAGGAAAAAAGATTCTTTATCTCTTTAGAAAAAATGCAAGTCTGCTATATTGCTGAAATTCTTTTTTTTTTTTTTTTGAAAATGAAAGTGTGAATATAATGCCTTCTCAAACAATTTTGGTTGCTTTTTTTTTTTTTTTTTTGAATTAGACAAATCTCTTAACAGTTATTCACAATACTCAAGTTTCAGAGTGGTGCTATGGCTACTAAAATCTCTCCCAGAAAACTGCCTGTTGCTTTAGAAACAGAGTTGTTAAATATTACAGAACTAAACTTCACAGCAAAGATTGTCATGGTAGGGACAGGGGATGAAATAATTCTGGTTTTATAAGTTTATTGGAAAATTATACAGTGTATTTCTGCATATTAATAAGAAGGAAGGCTTTCCCTGTCTTTGTTCCAGGGAGTTAAGTCCTCATTCAGATATTAACTCATTCAGAATAAATCAGGAACATGAAGTATCTAGAATCTTACTTTAAAAGGTTTTGAAAAACCTTGAAGAGCTGTTTTTATCCAACTATTTGGAAAACATTGATTTTTGGAGACTGACATATGGTTAACATAAATTATTAACAAAATTAGAATTACCTTCCTATTGATTTCTTTTCACTGGCTAAAAACTGATGGTATTTCAGTTGCAAGAATGCAAGTTGAAGAAGGCACCAGAAACATCTCCATTTATCCATAAAAGTGTGAGATGGATATATCCTTACATACATTATAGTCATTTAGTACATGTAAATAATTACATAATGACATAACCTGTTACAAGACAGAGAAAACAAGGAAATTTTATATTAAGGATGTTATTTAATGTGCTCTTTTAATTTAAAACAACATTATTTAGAAACATAGTATGTTATTGCCCCCCAAAATGACCAGAGGGGAAAAAACCACCACCTTCAAAAAACCATTTCTTCTGGGTTTGTGCCTCCCCACAGCTTCCAGTGAATTAATCAGAGAGTACATTAGAAAAAGATTAGAAGAGCAATAAAAACTCAAAGGATGCAGGAACATGAAAACACAAGCAAAATATTTTTCCCCAAAATATAAGCCACAAGATCCATAGCTCCTACTTTGTTAATAATCCTCCAACGCCCCATCAAATAATGAAAAGAGAAATTAAAAGCTTTGAGCTTTGCCAGGAAGGATGCTTCAGACAGTGATGGTTCTTTGTTCTTAGGTGAGAAGTGTAAATTCCAGACTTTGGCACAGCTGTGTTCCAGACTACAATTAGACACGAGCCTGAAGGAAAAAAGTTTTTATAAAAGGAAAAGCTTGGCTGTCTAAATTTTATTATAACACTGTATCCCTGTGTAAATTCTTGCATACAGGCTATATATAGAGTACAAAACATGTACCTAATGACAGACATGTAATTAACACTTATACTGTATCGTATTGGTTCAGGATAAACAGTAATTGGAGAAAATGCAGTATATTATTGAACTGCAGGGTGACCATGACAAGCATAGAACTACGTGGGTTTAGACATAATTACTCTCACTTAAACTCTGCTAATCTGCAATAAAATCTTGTAAATTCTGTGCTAAATAAAATACGAATTTTATTCTTTCCAAGTCACATTTGGGACCTAAACCGGCATAGATTTTACATTGACTCAATTTCACTGAACGCAGGGTGTTGATTTATGACACGTGATAGGAGATGCAATCTTTCTAGTTTTACAGCATTTGGAATAACTTGTTTGCAGGATTGATATTTGGCTGAAAATCTGACATGTGGTAAGAAAGAGCAGCACCAGGAGGAAAGGATAGTATCTGCCCTATTTAATTCCTGTTGGCATTATCTTATTCTGTGCTTCCAAGAAGAAAAGGTAGTGTGGTAGTATGTTCTGCTATAAAAAACAAAGAAGCACCTGGGAGTTCCCTTCATGTTACTGAATACTGAATGTTCACAATACTTGTTATTATCATAAACAGCAAACACTGTTTGTTTCACATAGATTGTTACTTTGAGTGTGTGCACACAAAATTACCTATGAATCTTCTTCTAATATTTAATTTGGGCGATTAAAATTCATGAAAGTGCTAAAGTCCTTATAATAGTGTCAATTTATGTTCAGTTCAGAATCCTGCTGTGATACCTCTGAAGCACTGTCACGCTGGTGCTGCTGTACTGCCTCTGCATCACACAAAGAAACCTGGGTTTTTTGTGAAAATTGCTAAGGGCGTCTTATGGATCTTCACAGTGCTGCTGCCTTGATAATCCTGGCGTGCAGGAGCAAGAAGCTTTTGCTGTGCAAAGGCAAAATGCTTTAAGTAAAGTATCTGTCGTACTGAAAATTACAAACAGGCACGGACAGGGGCAGATTTCAAGTGAGATTTTGAGAAGAACAGAACAACAACAAGGACCACAACAGGTCTCCAGTAAGTAGCAGGTCATATTAGGTGGGAGAACTGGACCAAAAATTTGAAAGGCAGCTTCTAGATCAAGCAAAAAAGGAGTAGACATACTACATGCATGTCATAAAGACAACTAGATGGCTAACACAACAAACTAGAGCTGGAAGAGAACACCAATTGTCTTGTGGAAACTTTTTTGTTAAGCTTCAGAGGTTGTGTTAGAACCTTTAAATTCACAAACCAGTACAGGATTCTTTTGGCAGAAGTAGAAACTCTTCTTTTCTGCTTTTTTTTTCTATGGAAAGTACAGTTGTCAGTGATAAAAATATTCAGACTTGTGGAAAACAGTGGGCATGATGAGAGGCAATATAGACTGAAAATGATCAAATAACGGGGGAACACAAAGTGAATTGCTGTGGGGTTGACTGGCATCTTGAACCTTGGGACTGGCAGTCCTGGAACAGGGAGCCCTGTTCTTCCACACCCACACAAAATGTACAGTTCTTCTGAATTCCACCTGTAAATATCAGCCATGGAGGATGTTTATTCTTTTGCTTTTCCCACTAGTTCATCTAAGAAATAATTCTGTGAACTTTATGTTACTTCCTGTTATGATAGAAACTATCATTATTTCCATTTTTAACCATTATTTTCCATAGTTTTAACAAATCAGTTGCTTTTAATTATTCAGTGCAGTTAACCATAACTGCTGATTAAAACCTCACATCAGCTAAAATGCTGGAATTATATTTAATAGGTTTTTTGCACATGTGTACATATAATATTCTGTGTTTGCTGCACACATGAATCAATAATCCTTGATCAATAATTTAACAAGAAGCTTCCATCTACATTAGGCCTTTATCACCCTGCTCAGAAAGTTCCTGGAAGAATCTTCACTATTTTTTAACTTTGCTTCCTAAGCAAATTATCTAATGTGGCCAGATGTGGTGCATGTGTCTCTGTTACTGCACAATATCTTGGGAACTAAGTGGAAAATTACAACAATTCAACAGAAGGTTAATAGTATCATACATGCTCCTAGCCATTCCATTAGAAAAGATGTACAGGTAAAGAAGATAGCAGATAACACTCTTTGGCATCTGAATAGCTGCAGCATACATTGCACTCAGACATCAGCAAAGCTGTGTGTTACAGAAATACTACTGCTCTAGCATGGAGAAGCTTCAGATGGAGTTTCATTTCTGTAAACACCAAGGGGTCTAATTATGAGCTCCAAATCTGTAAAAAACAGTTATGATCAGTTCCATAGTTCTTGGAACAACTTCCATGATGTCATAATGTGCTGAAAGCTGTACAAAATGTTTGAGGCACTGATGTTATAGTGAACTATTAATAATTTTTTTCTTTCCTTTCTCTATAATGTCTTGCTTTACATGCAGCAAACAAAAAAGGCATCTAATCTGATACTCATCTTCAAAGCCTCATGGAAAGTACCCTGGATGTTCTATGATCCAGACCTTGGACCAGGTGAACTGAGATTTACAACCATATGAAATACATTCACAAATAGTTGTGCTGGAACGGACTTGTCTGCTAAGTAGGAGAAAGCGATAGGATAGCATGATAAAATATATTTGTTCAGTGCCTTTTCACGAAACCTAATTTTTAAAACTTATCCAAATTCAGGACTTTTCTTCATAATTGGGGTCTATTTCAATTAATATCTCTCAGTCTAAATAATTTGGAGAAGAGATATTTAAGAGGTTTGAATGAAATATGAATGAACAATGTCAAAAAATGTCTTTATTTTATCATTCTTAGAAAAATTATTTTCAGTCAGTAGCGAGCTTGAGAGGTAGGAGTCACTTGAAGTCAGTAGTAACTGAAACCAGGAAATTATAGAGGAAATGCTTAAGCTGTCATTACTCTGGACTTCATCTTTAGAACCTCTATATTAAACATTTGTACATTACTTGCTCTAGAGGTCTTATGGGTCATGACTGCTCTTGCAGTTTCCAATCTGTCAGACGACCAGGTTTTCCACTGCTGGAAGCAACAATAAAATCTCACAGTGCCGCACTTTTTCATTATGTCCTTGAACAGCATAAAGTTACAGATTATAGGTATAGCTTCTCTAGAAACCCTTTCCATGCATTTTGCTATGCTAGCCACACAGTCTGTTTACCAAAATAATTGTGATTTCACTGTGTTTACCACTTTTTGTATACGTCCTGCATACATTTCACTCTGTCAATGATCCAGTGTTAATTTTACTCTTTTCTGAGAGATCCTGTTGTCCTCCCCTCATGACCATTGCATTAACAGAGGCTCTCTGCCATATGCTTGTTTCAGAGTGCTGTTGCTGCTAGGAGTCTGGTGGCTCTCTGGCTTGCCAGACTTCTTTCTGGAGGGCAAGCATCCTTCCTGATGGACATAGGTGTCCTTGTAAAGGTACGCTCTGCACAAATGCTCATGAAAGATGAGCTATTCCGTGGCAACCTTGACTTCAACCTATGGAAGACCCATGGTAGCTATCCTTCAAGGAAATGGTATTTTCAAGCCTTACATTCACCTCGGGTTAACTCTCACGATGGTTCAAGTACAACACCCGGTGAAGCCATGTTGCACCTTGTAGCTCTTCTCCCCGACAGTACAGTCGGCTGACAAAATAAGTGGCGCAGAGCCTTTTCATTCTCGCTCTCCTGAGGTCTCTCTCAATGCAGCACATCACGCCTAACTCCTGCGGGACAGCCGTGCCCAGGCAGGCACGGCGCCGGCCGGCCTTGCCGCTGACTCCCGGAGGAGCGGAGGCAGCCCCGGGCTCGGGCCGTGCAAGGCGACCGCCGGGGGCCGGCGGGTCGGCCAGCGGCCCCGGGCGCGCCCCCGAGCCGAGCCCCGAGCCGGGCGGCAGCCGCCTCTCCGCGGAGCTCCGGCAAGGGGCGCTGGGCGGCGCCTTTGGAGTGCGGAGGGAGCGGGCTGCGGATCACCTGCAGCGGCGGGGGGGCCGGGAGCTCCGCCTCCCCTCCTCCCCCGGTTAATCGCATCCCCCTCCCCGCGGCAGGCACAGGCAGCCGGGCAGCGCTGTCAACCTGCTGCAGGCGCACGGGCACCCGCACCCCGCTCGCCGCCAGGGCCGGGCTGGGGCCGCCGGCTCCGCCGCCCTCGCACTTGCCCCAGCCCGGTGCGGCGCGGCCGTGAGCCTCCGGCCGCCACCCCGCGGGGAGCGACCGCCGCCCGCCCGGGCACCGGGAGCAGCGCCCGGCAGAAGGAGAGACAAGGGGGAGCCATGGCGGAGGGGGGCGAGGGCGAGGACGAGATCCAGTTCCTGCGAACTGTAAGCGCCGCGCTTGCCTCCCTCACCTCCGCGCTGTGGCGGGGCGCCGGGGCGGGCCGGGGGCTGCGGGGGCGACGCCCGGACCGGCCGGGGTGGGAGCCGGGCGGGGGCAGCTCGGAGCGGGCTACGGAGCCCCGTCCCTCGGCACCCGGCAGCGTGTGGCCCCGTGGCCGGGCGGGGGGCGATCGCCGGCTGCCCGCTCTGCTGGCCGTGCCGGGAGGAGCGGGAGGGGCAGGCGGCCGGGCTCCCCCGGGCAGGGTGAGGGGCGGGCAGCCGGGCGGGGGCGAGCGGCGCCTCCCCAGCAGCTCCTCTCCGCGCTGCCTTCCCGGCCGCGCTGTGTGCGCCTGCTGCAGACACTAACCGAGCAGCCGGCCCCAGCGCGAAAGCTGCAGTCGCACTCCCTTTGCAAAAATAGGCTTGGGGGGGAAAAAAAAGCACCTCTCTCACCCTGTCCACTCCCCACGGAGGTTCCCACTAACTTGCAGGCGTTCTCCTCGCTGGGCACAGACTACTACGGCTTTTTCTGGCGTGCGCATCCTTCCGTTACTTCGGTCCAGAGCATGCTAAGGCGCTAGAGTGCTCCTTCCTTCCGTTTAATTAATACATCGGGACTGCTGCATCTAATGCTTATCTGGATTATGTTTCTTCAAGCGATGCTTTTATTTATCTTCTCGGCCATCTCCCAAGTGCCGTTTATATGCACAATCCCAGCAAGTTTCGCAGATAGGCATCTGCATCTAGGATGGTGGTGTGTACAAACCGTGCCACAGTTTGAGGAAAAATTGCTGAGACATTTGCTAAGTAGAGCTGGAAACACTGAGACTGTAGGATAAAGCTGAACTTCTCTTTTATTTCGTACAGTCTGATTTAGAAAACGTTCACGTTCAATGGCATGTAAGAAAATACATCTAAAGGGAGGTGGAAAGAAAGCCACATAGTGTATGTGAAACATTTATGCTGTTTGCAGCATTAAGAATCCTGGATCCCAGCTGTCTTCTGTTTCTATCAGAAATTGCCCAATAGTAGATGTATACCTTAATATAAATTTCTTTGCTTGTTTGTTTGAGGATTCTTGGGAAATCTGCTTTTACAGAAAATACAGCTGTTACGCAACACTGGCATGAAGATTGGTAACTTTTTTTCCTGTCAGCATTATGTGACTTGTAGTGTTGCCCAACACCTAAAGACAAAAAACACTTCTGTGAAAGATAATTTGTCGTCTCAATTCAGTCTTTTTGTTAGTACTTCTCACTGGTAAAGATTTTTGGACGACTTGTACAATGGCAGCCTTACTGCAGGCTTGAGTGTTAAGCTCAGTTCATGTTATCTGAATGCTTAATAGGGAAGGGGAAGCATTGAGCATGCTAATACATCTCAGCACATCTACAGTGATGTTGAACTCCAGCACCTGACAGCAGCAGTGTGTTATGTAAAACAGCACTCCTGATAATGTGTGTCAGCCTTCATACAGATTTGGCAAACCCAGTCTTAGGTAATACTTAAAAATGTTTAGAATGTTGCACCAGTGGTAAAATGACCTTGAATGTGGTAAACTGAGGCTTTGGGGAGGCTTGTCATGTAGTTTAATCTAAAAGGCCTGAGAAACCCATTTCATGTGAAGTTTTGAGTCTATGATCTGTAGTGGTATGTAAGCAGTGATTTTTACTCTTCTCTTCCTTCTACTTTGTCCAAGTTATGAGCATTACTTGGAAAAGTCAGTGCTTTCAGACATATTTTTTTGATGCAGTCTTCCACCTCTCTATTGTTGGGAAGCTTGGATTAGTGGTCTCTAAAGCTGTTTGATGCGTGTAACTTTCTGGATGCCATTGGTAGAAAGCAGTGGAAATTTGATATTACCTTGGTAATTACTGCAGTTTCTCCTTTTAGTTATTTATTTTTAAAATACTAATTAGGGACAGATGGATTCATAAATGTTTTGCAGATAAATGAGAACTTTTCAAAGAATTCTGTATGCAAGCAAAAAGCATTCTGTGCTTTGGATATTTTCAGGATGACATCTGTAGGCCTACTACATATCAGCACTGCTCTTCGTATTTTCTTCTTTGGTAGGACCCAATAAACTTCCTACAATCTTTAGAGTTTACCCTGGAATGTAAACACTATATTTTTTTAATGTTTTAAATTGCACATGAGATTTTACTCAATTAAAAATGCTCTTTATTTGCATTAAGCTACTAAACTGAATTTGTATTTTTGCCACGTGTTGATCGGAAATTTCAATTTTTCTCTCCTCTTCTATATTCTATATTCTGCATTCCTATATGTCTAATGATTCCTCTTCTTTACTTGCTGCTCTTTTTTTTTTTTTTTTTTTCCCTCATTTGGTTTTGTTTTGGTCAAGTGGCATTAAGCATTACTTCCTGCAAATTCTGCTGCTAGGATGGATTTCTGTTTCTTTTGGAAATAATTTGAGTTTGATACATCACTTCTGAGACATGAACACAACCTATTAATGCCCTGTATTTCTGGAAGAATCAGAATCTACTTTGTTTGGGACTGCTGTGGACAGACTGGAGTTCAGCTCTGTGCTGTTCAGTTCTCCTCACGCAACTCTTCTGTAGTCCTGTGAATTATTTGCTTCTCTGGAAACAGGGATCTCCCTCATTAGTTTGCCGAGTGCTCCTGGTGGAGATGACCTTGTATTATGTGTGACCTTTTTTAGGCTTGCACATACATTCTCCTGACTTCTCCCACGGAATCAACACGTACTCTGCAGGAGAAGTGAAGGGGAACAAGTATCCTGCCGTGTGTTTATTAGTTGTGTGCCCAGGGAGGACCTCTTCCCTGTAGAGGAGTTTGGGATTTTTTTTAATACTAGAAAGATCAAGGGTATGTGCAAAATAGACTTCAATGTTTAGTCTTTACAGTCAAGAATCTAAAACATTCATAGTTGATACAGGAATTACCTGGGGTTTATTTGTTTGTTTTTATTTTTATTAGGATGTGTAATTTGAGGAGAATGAAAATAATTCCAAGTTCCAGGAGAAAACAGAAAATATCTTCCCCTAAATGCATAGGCTCCTTCCTTAATATGCATGTGCAAGGACTGTTTTTTGTGTCACAGAACCCCCATAAGGGAAGGCCTTTGCAAGAAGTGAGGTGGCAAGCTGCCGAGAGGATTAAAACCAATTGAAAAGTTAAAAAAAAAAAATTGCCTATATTTGTCCCTTGTATTTTTTAAAGGTGGCCCGACTTTCAGGAGCAGTATGTACCTAAAAGTGATGAGAAATGTGTAATTCAGCTATTCGATCTTGTGATGTTCCTGATGCCAGTGTGTATGATTTTCTGGAGTTGTGGAGTTTCTTAAATTAGAAGCAGGTCTGCTTTTAGCTGTTTATGGTAGGAGACACCAACAGGACACACTGAAGTAGGGCTGTCAGGGTTATGTTTTTTTTCACTGTCTTCTGAGACAGTGATGACTACCATGCCTGTCAGGAATCAGAGGCATAATCAGCATGAGCAGCACGTGTTCCCCAGGACTGATGGAGTCATCATATTTTTTTTTTTTTTTTTTAATTTATTTATGTTTGAATGCTACTGTTCTGTATTGCACTCTCTTCTAATGCCTTTAAAAATTTTTAATTAGCTTGCAGCAAAACAGGAGCTGTTGCTTGTGTGAACGTATTCTGTGCTGCCTTATTTTCTACATGGATTTAATAGTTCTGAGTGTGACTGCCAGTGGAAAGTGTAAGTGTGCTTTGCAACATTGGAAGAGCAGTTTGAAACAAATTTAAACATTACTTACATCATGTTTGACATGCAAAAGATTTTATTCACTCGGTGCTGGGTTTTTATACTTGAGATAATAAAAGAATGAAGTTTATGGCAGAGAAGTTTGAAATGAAGAATATTGTGTGTGCACATTTCTAGGACAGCAATTCTGTGATTTCACAGTCTCTTCTGTTCCAGATATTCCTCATTGTGGCAGCATTTAGCCCATGAGTGCCTCTTTAAATCTGACTAAAAGTCATATGCTTACATGCCATCCTACATGAAGGTTCTGTGGAATTAGAGGACACAAAAGGAACCAGAAGAAACAAGATCTGAAGATTATTGTAAGATAAATAACTAAATAGTAGAAGAATTATGCAAATCTCTCAGTTAAACAGAAAAGAAAAAGAGTTGTTTTTTTCTTTTTTTTTTTTTTTTTTTTTTTAATCCCTCAATGCTTTTCATGTGCTGCTTATCTTTTAAAGGGATTTATCAGAATATGTGAGATTCTGGTAACTGCAGTCATCGAACATATGATTGCCAGAATGCACTGAAGAAAATGCTCAAAAGCAATCTTGACTATTGGAAGCGATTGTGGAATGAAAGAATGCCAAAACCCACTTTGGATATCCTTTGTTTGTTTTAAAAAGTGTTTCTTGAACTTGTCAGTATGTGACTTCTGAAGATACACCAGGCACTGGCACAAGGGATCACTGTTGAACTGCTCATGTGAGGGATGGCGTGGCAGAGATTGCAGCATTTGTACCTTCCTCTCTAAGGCACTGCACTGCAGTACAGATACTGAATATGATCTCAAATTCTATTTTGGAATTGAGCTGGATGGCTTGTTTGTAGTGAAAGGGTTTTAGCAAGGACATGCAGTCCATTTCTTTTTCTGGGATGACACGTGAACCTTTTATGTATAATGGTTTTGATTCCAAAATTGGTTGCTAAACGTTTTATAGCACCTTTAAGATTATATTACTGGATGAAATCACTTGTTTAGTTGTGTACTGTCTTGTCCCATGTTCTGCAGCTGGAAGTTGTCTGTATTTGATGTGTGAGAAGGCAGCTGGGGAAACTCTGTAGCTAATAGTTGGTCCACCAGGGAACTTTCTTGATGGCCCTGTGAGTTGGCTGATTGATATTCTGAGAGACAGAACTGCATTTCCTGTCAGAATCTGAAGATGTTTTGATGCATCTTGCTTTTTGGAATCGTGAGGACCTGAGGAAAATCCATTGTAGGAACTTAGAATGTGGACAGACTGTAAAGAGAGAATACCACTTAATTTCTGACCCAAGATTTAGAATGGGCTGGAGAACGATGTCTGATTTGCACTTCTCTATTTACATGCTATATCATTACAGGCGTATTTTAAAGGTGGTTTTTCGTCTTTACATGGATGTGTGGAAAGTGCACAGGATGATTCTAATTCAAGAAAATAAACCAGTCTTTTTAATCAGGGATATGGATTTGTTGAAGTCTTTTTCTGAATCAAGGTAAAAGATTGGAAACTGCATGGAGAAATACAGACAGTGGACTGACCCAAGAAAGTTTGTGAATGAAACTGAAAAGACAAATCTTTTTTTTTTTCTTTTTCTTCGGATTTTTGATTCATGTTGAAAATCTGCATTAGTTTTGGTTTTGTTTTCTGAGTTACACCTAGGCTTTTGTTTACATTTCCTGATCTGACTGAAATGAAGCTTTGTGTGGACGACAGAAGGAAAGTCAAGAAGTGTATCTATTCCTATACTTCCTAATAAAATTTCAGTTACATGAATTTGTTTTATGTTTGGTAATAATACATAAATAACCTTTGAACTGTCAAATGAGCACATTTTACCAGGGTGATTGAGAGAATTTTAACTTCTTACTGTGTTTGTTTGACAAACTCTGGAATTTCTCCCCGCAGCAAAGTAAGGATAGCATGGCATCATTTTCTGTCTCCAGTCTGCTAAAGACCTATACTATGTTTTGCAGGTGTATGGCACTTAAGCCATATCTGGCTGTTGTCTGTGCCACTCTGGAAATGGAGGGCCTCTGAGACTGCCTGATGCATCTCAGTAACTGAGGAAAGGCATAAAGGACTGCTTTTGGTAACAGCATAAGCCTTTTCATAGGCAACCACAGCAATATGGAACCTACTGCAGTATCCTTTGACCATCAGAGGCACAGCTGTGGTATTTCTTTGTTCTCCTTGTAAGAAATAGAGCAGCTTAAGGGCACTGCCTGCACCATCATGAGAGGTCACCCCAGTTTCCTAACAAAGACTAGCAGGAGCTCCCATGTGGTTTTACTGCAGTGTAGTTTTATACTGTAGTCCCTTGTTGTTAAGTGTGAGATTCATTAACTAGTTATGTATTCAGTTATTAAAGAACTTTTTTTTCCTTTTTTTGTACATAGCCATGGTGCAACTTGTGAGGTGAAGGGTTTAAAGTCTTCAAGTGTGTTGCTGCTCCTCAAGCCCAGTGATGTTACTCAGCTACTGTAGGTTGGAGCAAGTGTTTTTGAGGCATGTGATTTAGTAGAAGCCTTTCTTAGCTTCTCAGAATTGCTTAATAAAAAAAATCCCCCTGGTATCTAGATGCCTTCTGTTAGGAAAGATATGATAGGTAAGGTGTCATAACATGAGCTGTGTTAACTTACGTGACAGCTGCAATATCTCTATAAATGTAATGCTACAATAGATTTAAAGTAATGTTAATATGCTCATAAGAGCATTCACACTAAAACGACATAAAAATTTAAATAAAAAGATTGTGTCAGTCTTTCAGTGTGGTGACATACTTGAATGTTTATCATAGTCATGAATGACTTCCATATAATTGTCATGTGCTTGAAGAAAAGTGAAGTATATTAGTTTTCTAGTAATTCAGTTGACTTCCCGAGGGACCTTGGCAAAACTCTACAATGTATCATTCCGTACCATGCATGGATCAGTCCATTTTTAATGTGGATGACATTTTAGTGCCGGACAAGTTTTTTTTGTCACTGAGATGGGGTGACAAGATCATGGCGTTTTGTGAGACAGCTTCCCAGGGGATTTGAGTGATAATGCTGCATAACAACAGACCTGGTTGTCTTTTACATGACTGTGGGAAATAACATCTGAAGGATATTAGCTGGCAGAACCAAATGCCAAACACTGGCATGTCCTCTCTCTCTACCTCTCTGAAAACCTCTACTGTGAAAACTGTGAGTGCACTGAATTTGAAGTATATCTCTGCTTAATTCCTTCTTTCAAAAGAATGATGAAAGGAGGCAACACAAAATTTGCATTGGCTGTCTGTGAGTTTTCCTGGGGACTGCCAGAACGTGGAGTTGTATTAATGGAATCAAGCCAGAAATGGCTGTCTCTTACAGCTATACTTCTTCCTTTTAAACCAGGCAAAGCAGGAAAAAACAAATTCCTGGGATTTGTGTGGAATGCGTTCTTTGGCTTCAGAAAAAGGAAAATGAGAAAAAAGAATGTATCTTCCTTTGCTGAATATGCCAGATGATTTCCCGTGGTGTATGGACATCTTCATTCCTGTGATGAGCAAGCAGAACTCCTTGTATATAAATTTAGGTGGAGGAATTAAGGGAATTTGAAGAGTTAGAGTAAGCCTGGGTAGTTGGATAGAGCTGCCATAAGACTCGGCAGACTTCTGGATTGTAGGATCCATTCACTGGTACCTGGTCCTCATTGTACATCAGCAATGTAGCCATGCTGATAAACATTCAAACATCACCTACTGTGTGTTTATTTCCTAGTTGTAAAATGGAGTTATTTAGTTAGAGCTAACATGCTTAGCACAAGCCAGATCATTAAACCTCTCTCTGCAGACACATGGTCTTCATCCTTAAGCTGTCTTTGTAAAAGCATTTGGTTCCAATGGTGACAGAAGCAACCTAAATACCTGTACAGATAGATAAGAATACCTATCCCTGCAACTGTCAAGAGTTCTGTGTGCTCCTAACACTGGGGATTTGCCAAAAAATAAGTGTCAGTCACGTGACTTCATATTTTTGTCTATTTTCTACCCATTTATGAAGTGGATTTTGCAATGCTAATGCATAGATAGTTATGTGTGTTTACAGTCTTTATGGCAAGTACCGGGGAGATGGAATGCATATTCCCTTTTCCATGCAAGAGGAGAGTCAAAAGCTTCACAATTTGTGATGCAGGGAAATACTCAATAAGGTTCTCTCCATCCCCATTTCTTTCTTTCTTTAGGCGTTACAGGTAATTTAATAGCTCTTCATTCCTTAAGAGTTGGACTTATCTTCTTTTAAAAGCTTGCATTAAATACATGTGGTTTTTGGTTTTTTTGTTCTGCCCCAGCAACCACAGAAAGCCAAGGTTTATCCCGTGCCCTGCCGAGTCTGCTGGGGTTTGACTTCGTGCCACGCCAGCTCCACCCAGCTCTGCTGGGCTCAGCTGCCCACATCAGCAGTGTGTCTAGTTTATTGTAGTCTTGGAATTATGTACTGGGTCCTTCAGAAAAGCTTGTGAGCAAAAGAAAAACCGCTAGTCTAGTATGTAGTAATTGCAGGAGGGTGATAGCTGCACAGGTAAATCCAGAAAACTCAAATGCCGTCATTGTAGACTGAATTTTGGTAGGGTGAGCTTGTGAATTAATGATTTATACCCCAAGTTGTTTTTCAGTAGGTCTTTACATGATGGTCTGACTGCCTGATCAGATATGTCAGCCTTATTATTTAGTCTTTAATCACTTCTAATGTGTCTCATGTAATGAATTATGCATTTTAAGTGTTACTACTTTTGCTAATGGGATGTCAATGGAAGAAGCATCAATGGAGGCCTAGTCTTCATTTTGATTTGACCAGGGTTGTTGTAGAAATATCCTGTAAATTTTCTTTGATATGAGAAGGTTCCTGAAATCCTATAGAAGATACGTCACATTTTTGGATAGTTTCAAAATATTGCAATGTTATGCCTCCAAGTCCATTTCTGGAATCTATTAGCAGTATTTTTTACAAGAAGAGTACTGTGTTTGTTCTGTACGCTATCTTCTGGTTCATTTTAACTTGCTTTTCTTTGGTGTTTCAAGATCTGAGTCCAAGACTTTCTTTAATTCCTGTCACTTTTCCTTGGTCTTGTCAGAGCCACTGAGATCCTTCTCTTCCAGTATTGGGTTTTATGGCTCTTCCTGGTTTTAACTGTGGCACAGCTTCAACCTAAGCTTGTGGTAGAACTTGCTATTGTTGATAGTTATGAATTTAAGAGTTCATTAAAATTGATAGAAGGTTTTTTTTTTTGTTTTTTTTTTTTTAAGGGGTCTCTTAAATTTGGAATTTTTTTCTGTCTTATGTAGGAGAAAGGAATACAGGTGACCTTGTCCCTGATCAGTAACCGCTGTGTTAATTACCCAATACAGCCTGGCCCCTGATGAGTCACAGCTCTATCCAATAAAGAGAAGTGTGATAAAAGGGAGTGGGTTAGCTGGTGAGGGGGAATCAAGAAGAAGGATCCTGAGGGAAGAGAATCACTGCTGTGAGGTCAGTCTGGGTCTGTTGTTGGCACCTGCAGTCACAGTCTAGCTGGTAAAAGCCTGCATTCAGAGCCTGCAAACCAATCCATGCAGTCACAGTTTAGCAGGGAATAACCAGCAGTCAGAGGCTGCAAGGGAAACCTACAGCAGGAGCTTGCTGCAGCCAGAGTCAGTGAATAGTTGGAGTCAGGATGGCTGAGCTGTAAAGAGGAATAACCCAGGACCCTTTTCATGCTGTGATAAACAAGAAGTCTGTGTCTTGGCTCATTTCTACTCTCTAACTAGAGGGCTGCTGCAACAGTCTTATTTCTTTTTTTCTTTTAAATTTTACTCTTGATCTGACGAAAGACAATGTCAAGGTTTTGTTCTTTTTTTCTCTCGCAGAACAAGAAAATGAGTGTTTTAAAAGTGCCACAAAGTTTGCTAAGCTGTCAGAAGTTATCACAAAAATACCAGTAAAATGTAATCAGAACATAATTTATCTTGATGTGTGATGCATTTTCCTTCTCTTTTTGCATGCTTTATCTCTGGAAAGCTTCATCTTGTTGAACTGAAAGATTCCAAAATCTTTGATTTCAACTCAACAGAATTTGTCTAGAAAGGGACAGGGATGGAATGTTGGAGGGAGGGATGTCAGAACTTGCAGGTGAGCTTTGTCATCCTTTTCAGAGGTGTAGTTTGTTGCCTGGCTTTAAAAAAAAAAAAAAAAAGCCTTTGCATAGAGAGTGTAATTTAAGTTTAGATGCAAGAAGAAACAGTTTCATTTTCCACCAGTGGGAGGTGAAAAATGAGTAATTACGTAGTGAGAATTAGATTTTCATGTTCCTAAAGGTGAATGGAGGTATCTTTTTCTAGGTGAGATGTGTTGCTCAGTTCAGCAAAAAACTTAGCATTTTAAAATACTGAGATGTTTACACTTTTTTACTGACTTCAAGCAACTGAAAGCATATTTGTTTTTTTTCTCTCTTCTGATCTTGAAATTCTCATACCTCTTTTAATCAACTGAAAATTAAATGGATGTAGTTTAAAGGTATATCAAACTGCAACACTGACATAACTCTGTTGAAAATGTTACAAGCATCTCTTTATTCTGATTATGTCAGAAGTAATGTATTGCTGTCTTACTTTGAAAATTTCCAGTTGGATTCTATCTCATAATTTGTGTGACAGCTGCAATTGCAGCTCAATTTTCTGCATTTTTTCCTTCCTTATATGAGAAATCTGTTACTGAAGCAGAATTGGATACTTTCTATTTTATGGCCATTTTTATTCTGCTTTCTGTTCTACAAGTTTATTTTTCTCGTGACAAGCTGTAAAGATGAAAGGACATCAATGACAATATTTTTCCCTTCAAAACCAGTTTGTTTTGGGGGGCTGTCCCTTAGACTTGGTAAATCAGCTCATCTGCACCTGACTTGTGGAATTGTTTACTCTGTCCCTCTGCACAAAGATACCTTCTGCTAGGAAAACCTCTAGGTGAGAGTTACTCTGTCACTTTTCTGAGCTGTAATCCTGTAAAGTAATCCAATTAATATGGTGTATAAGAAGTGCCCAACCTTCCGAACTTGATGGGAGACATTTGTTTCTTCTGCATGGCATTTGCACTTCTGTTTACACAGGAAGGCCTTGCTGCACTTTTTGATTTACTAACAAAATAAACTAACATGGGTCAGGACACGCATTCAATGAAGGAATGAGGGTGACTGGTGGTGACCTGTGCAGGATTATCAGTGCTAACAAAATTACTTCTTTATGTGCGTCTGTAACTCCTGTTGATGAGTGAGGTTTTTTTATGATGATTTATGTCTGTTACAGAATTACAGTTTGACAACTGGAACCACATCTAGAGCTTGGGAAGCGCACTTTCTTGTAGTAAGTTCTTACTCAAAAGTTACAGTTTGCTGTTAGTGGTTGTACTCTAGTAATTTGTTTTATTGGGAGGGGCAGAGGAACTAGGAGCTCTGTGAGTGAAATGGGTTTGTAACCTTACTGTACACCTTTAAACAGAGTAATCAGCTGAAGAAAATAATTATATTCCTTTCAAAATTTCTAGCTGGATCTCATTTTCTCTGCCAAAGGAATAAATCTTTTAAGTGAAAGAAATACATAAAACAGGTGGATTGGTATAGCAGGTTGTTAAAGGTTTTTCTATTAACAGAAGTCCAGAAGAAAATACTTGCGGCACAAATACTTTTTTTGGCCAGATGCCTAAAAACAAATCCTGTATTACAAAGACTGCTTCAAATAAAAACCTGGCTCTCTTACCTATTGCTTAAATGATACTGCAATCAAATGCAAATTAATTTGGTTTAATGTATTGTCTAGCAGAATAATTTACTCTTCATCTGTTAAACACTTCATGAAATGATTTGTTGGTCCATGCCTGTGAGGTCTCTGTATGGCCACGTATTTTTTTTATACTTCACGTTGTGTTCTCGGTGATGTTAATGGCAAACCTCCTCTAGATTTTAACCAGAGCTGAATCATAGACTAAATGTGCTGTGTGCTGTTGTATGTAATGGCCTAAATGTGTTGAATTCATGTCCTTGTCTTCCATTTTAGCACGATTAAGATTTATCTTGCTTAGGTGCCAAAAGTGTGTGAGCTGGCTTTTGCACAGTTTAAAATTGTGTTCATGTTGCTAACTGGCCATCAAAATATTTACATCTAATGGTCAATTGTTCCAACTTTGCTTCTCAGACAGATCATCTTGTCCAATTCAGCAAAGGTAATAATCCCTCATATGCTCCTCTGTTCTGAGAAAAAGTTAGGTTTTTCTTTTTCTACAAATCTCCCTGATGACTTTGTAAAGGAGCTAAATATTCTTGCGGAGTTGCATTTGTGTGTTTTGCTGTTACCAGTGTGCTTTTGCTGTGTCCAGCATAAATTTTATTATGTCCACCATGGAACCCAAAGTCAACTCTCATTTGGATTTGAGATTACAAACACTGTTGAATTTTCTCAGGAGGTTATCTATGCTGTGGGGAAATACTGCTTTTTAGGTACCAGATAGCATTTTGTATGTTCTTTTTAATACTTTTTTTTTTTACTCTTTCAGTGTCATGTTTTTAATAATAACTTTTAAAAAATACATGTTTTTACTTGGTCTGTATTACAAGGCTGTGAGACTTGTTTGTCTTGAAGCATTTACCACTGCAATTACTTTGGTTTAGTTACTGAAGAAAGTATCAATTATACTTCAACGTAAGAAATTATCTTGTCACAAATGATGTTTCTGAAACATCAGCAGTGCACCTGTGACTTTTATTTGGTGTCTGCAAGGAAAGTCTAAGGAAAGTCCATTTTAGAAATATCAGCACTTGGTGGAACTGAGCTCTTGCTGTGCAACATTGCTTTTTCAGCCTCATGTATTAATTATGGCAGTGATGAAATAGCCAAAATTATGTGCATTTTCAAATTCATTGTAGAGATCAGGTAAACATTAAAATGCATCTGCTAATTTTCTGAGTTCATAGGAGTAATTTACCTTGCACTTGGATTGGAGCAGAATATATAATGAAAAAAAATATATAGGCATAGGAATTTGCCTTCTACTCACGTTTGTCTAATCTGCCTAGTCCAGCCCTTGAGCTCTTGTCTTCCAGTAAAACTGGAAAGCTGAAGTGGAAAAAAGAAAGAAAGAACTTCAGCCAGTTTTCTTGATTACACATGGTTTGCATGGCAGTATCTGGTAACAGACCTTTTCTAGCTCATATCTTGCTGAAATAGTCTGTAAGTTTTTTCATATTTACTGTATTTTCCATTCATATAACCACACCTTCTGTGAACCCTTGCATATGATTTATTCTACTGTTTCCAGCTGTCTTGTTCAGAAACTTCTGTTGGAAATTAATTACTACAAACTATGACATGGTCTCATGACTGTATTTACTTGAAATGCTGTATAGCAGGGTTTTTTTTTTTTTTCCCTCCTTCAACATTGGTGTTAATTTTCTCAGAGTTAAGAAAATAGCAATACTTGTACAAATGTGTCTTGTTTTCTCTTCTGGTTTTCTTGATGCTTTTCCATTAGTGCATGGAGTTCTTGGAATCTTTTTTGTGTCTAAACAAACCCGTACCTGGAATTGAAGTCTTTCCAAAACATATATCTCTTTAATGGTGGAGAGCTGGAGTGGTGAGCCCAAAATGGTAGTACCTTCTCTTAAAAAGGATGACCTGGAGAAAAATTTAAGCATATATGAACAACATCTTGCTCTCTTCTAAAACTGACCTACATCCTTTTCTTCTCCTAACCAAACTCTTGCTGAAGTAAAGGTTAATATATTTCTTGATTTAAATTTAGCATTTGTTTGAAGTGTAATGTGTTTTCACAATAAAGATTTTATACCCTAAAGAGATAGGAGCATTGTCTCTTAAACTTATAGTAGCCTTTAATTTAACAAATACAGGTTTCTTGGTTTTTTTTGGTTTTTTTTTTTTTTTTTCTCCTCAGTGTGGGAGGGCAAGTTCTAGTCTGTAGTTTGTGTTTCTCAGTAAAGAGCTACAGTATAGTAAAGTCATAAATGACTACATTTTTTAAGTGTGGACATGTTTTGCTCAAAGCTTTACTAAAGTTTGTGTCAGAGAATAGAAAAGAATTTGAGTGGACTTGTATACTACAGGCCTGGAAGGTAGCCCAAAATACCTATTTTTTCCACACCTTATGAGGTGAGGGAGATCTTGTTGCAGAAGAGATCTCCATCACTTTACTCAATCCTGCAGGATGGAAAACAGATCTGAATTGGGCTACAGAGATTTTGTGCTGACTTCCAGGAGGAATTTATCCCCCATTTACTTACAATTGCAGTAGCTTCAAACTTCTCAGCAGAAAGAGAAGGCTCATCAGGAATGAATTGTGCTCCTCCCATCAAACCCTCTGGTCTATGGAAGGCAGTTCTGTCAGCTTCAGCTGGAAACATGAACTTTTTCCTTCAACTCTGACAGAAGCTCCTGAGTTCACAACCCCTGGTGGCCAAGGATTTTTTCCCTCTGGATGTGTAAGAGAATTCAAATGACAAAGGGAGCAGTGTTGGAATTCACTAGGTTTCAGTTGTGTAACTTTGGTTATGTCGATGGGGTTCTTTTAATATCCAATCTAGGGATGGTAGCTGCTGCTCTTAAAGCTGTCATTTGCCATTTGCCTTTGTCATTTGTTATATTTTCAGATTCGTCATTTGCGCCAAGGATTGGATTTTTACATGCTGTATGTTGAAGTAGTTCTAGCAAGTAGTAGAGGCAAAGAGCATACAAAAGCCAGAGCATTGTGATGAGCCCAATGCTGCAGAATGTCACTAATTGTAGAGAGGCACATTCCTAGGTGAAGTTAGCACAGAGTCCATCATGAGCTTTTGAAAGTCAGAGAAGTGTCAATTCAAAATGCTGTAATTGATGCAGCACAATGTGGTGCTCATGAATCGACTCTGGACATTGACAGAAGGTGCTGTTAGGAGACTTGGAGATGATCCAGGGGACAAACGAGTATTGTCAGAGATTAGCTGACAGAGGTATCGTTCCCACCTCTTTAGTCAACATGACATCTGTGAAACTGTGGTACAGCTTGCAATGCTGTGTGTAACTCTTCTCTCCAGTATTGTTTTAAACTTAAGACTTTTCTTATGCAGAAGTACTACTTGCAGATCGTGGCTTTGTTGTTTGTTGGGGGTTTTGAGTTCTTTTTGTTTGTTTAACAGCATGTTATGTTGTTATGGTTGCTTCAGGGAGCTGTTAAATGGCTGAGCTTCCCAAAAAGTTTTTTTTGTTGTTTTGTTTGTTTGGTTTTTTGTTTTGTTTTCTTTTTTTTCCTTTAAATTGTCCAGACTTTGGCCATTAGAGATCTTGTTGCATTTTTCTGGTACGTTTCTGTGCATTAGTTGCCCAGCTCATCTGGTATGGTTTTGCTGGCAAACTGGGTTAAACAGAGAAGTATATCAACCAGTTTTTTAATCTTGGAGGTTGCAAGATAAAGAATGAAAAGGTTATTTTATTGTTTTTTGGAAGATAACTAAATCATGAACAATGTGATAATTTATGACTGCTCATAACTAATACCACAATATTTGTTGTTTAAAAATCAATCCATATTTAAGTTAAATAATGTTTCTCTTGGGTTTAGATTTTTCTTTGGATCAGGGGGAGAAATCTGATTGGAGGGCTTGAAAGATAGTGGGGTCCAGGAAAGTGAGAAATTAAGGGCCACTTTGTTTAGTTAGAGGTTGTAAAGATCACCTGTGGAATAAGTATTATGGATTTAGGCTACTTGTTGCATAAGGAATTTGAGATCCTTGAAATATATCTAAAAGTTTGGTCTTCAATTAACTCTTGCCACTCTGTCCTAATACTTGGCTAAGAATCTCTGTAGAAAGCACCTCTAAGAGTGTTGGTGTTGATCAGTGAAGATTGAGGATCCAATGACAAAACATTTTTACTACTAGAGAGAGTGTGTGGTCTAATTGACAGCACATTGGTTAGGGGAATGTGACTTCTGATTTTTCAAGTTCATCCTCTGAAGAAGCAGCTTAAGTACAGTGCTGGAAAGCAGAACAATCCTCAGAACCCTCTTTAGGTAACGAAAACCTCAGCTAAACTAAGGCGTATAATCATTAGATCCTCTACCTCTGCTGGTAAAACTGGGTTAGGTAAAATGTGTATCAGTGTGGGAATTCATACCCAGATTTCCATCTATAATATGAAGATGAAGTTAATTCCACTCCCTGTAAATTTCTGGAGACTGATTGGTCAAAACTATCAAGTCCAAATTAATTATAACCATCATTGTTTTCCTGCTGATTTTTGGCTGTTCCTAGGTGCTGAGCAGGTGTTTGAATTGAACTGGGGTTGTCTTGGTGATTAATGCAGTCTGAATAGTCAAAATTATTACTGATGCAACACTTGGCTTTTTTTCATTTTTTTTCTCAGAATCACTGAGGTTGACAGGGACCTCTCAAGATCATCTAGTCCATCTTGGTTTTGAACTCTCCACAGATCCAGTTCACAGGCAACTTATTCCAGGGTTTGGAGTGTCCACCTAGAGAGGGGTAAAAAAGAAGTGATTTCTGGAGTTCAACCTGTCTCATCTCAGGGCTCATCAATAGTTTTAGAACCTGTATTGGTGCAAGCAAGACATCATGAGCTGTCTATGACATCATGTACCGAGCCCTCTAACATGACTACAGGACTTTTTCATAATGAATGGAAGTACTCTTTTAGAAGAACTTAATTAAGAAAAGTCATTCACATTCAGAATTGAAATTGTCAATGATTAGAGTACTCTTACAGGATCAGAATTCCAGTTGTCAGTCCATAGCTACCCTGTTCCAACTCTGGACGTTGGAGAGAATTACAAGACCTCTTGACATGTGGCTTTTCTTTATTTTCCAGAAACAACGTTAGAAAGCAATAAAAGAATGATTATTTCTTGTTAGGAAGCTACCTACATTTTTTTAGGAACAGTACCAAACTGCTTATTTAAGTTAAACAGAAGAGACTTTGTTAGAGAGAAGAAAAAGATTACAGGGAAGAACATTCAGAAAATGCAAAATATGTATGTGAAATATTTAATCACTATCAGAGGAATTAAAAGGCACAATTAATCTGATGGCCACAATGAACAAGCAGAATTATTTCTACAAAGATCTAAATAAGAAGATATAAAATTTAAAATGTTTAAGTTGCTTTGATTTGAGAGAAATAAATGTTGAAGGGTCTTTGGCAAAGGAATATTTGGAGTCTTCAGATAGTTGCACAGATATATTGCATCACTTTGCATTAGCAAAGCTGGATTTTGCTCCACTGTTTGAATGGTCTAAGTCCCGCTCATGAGTTGCCACAATCTGACTTTTAACCTGGAGCAGGGAAGTTTCATGTTTTGGGTTCTAAACTGAAGCAATTTTTCTGTCAATGTTTCCTGGGTAAGGATGGGGTCCCTAAACTGTCAGACAAGCTGTAACAAATCTGGCTGTGTTTGGCACTGTTGCAGTGCTAGGCACAATCCTAAGACATGTACTGAAACATTAAAACATCTTGATGTTTTACTGTTTCTTGCGTGGTGCTGCCTTGGTGACAGCAACCACGTGGTAGTGATGTGATTTGCTAGTGTGGTTGACCTTTTTGTGGTTTGTCTTGGTTTTGCTCAAAGTGTGGTGTTGGAAATGACTTAAAATGGCACAAGTTGCTTGTGATTGCTCCACATTCATGTCTCAGCTGCATAAAGGGAGCTCTTAAATAGTCGTGTTAGAGATAGTTACATGGAAAAGACTTGCATTTTCTGTCTAGCAACAGGTACTCAGTATTTAAGAGACTGATACAAAGAGCTTGTTGATGACTGGTGCTGGCACGAAAGACTAATTTTGATTTGAGGTTTGTCTTGCCAAAAGAGCTCTGGCTTTGTTGGACTCCTGACTGCTTGTGTGGGCGTGTATGTGTGTATGAGTATGGGTGAAAGTACATGAATGTTTTTTCTGAGCATTTTTCATGTGTTTAATGTCAGTAGGAATCTTGAAATAATTTAAACCATTGTCAGAAGGCCCAATCTGTAGTGGAAGATCTGCCCTGGGTACAGATTTGTAGTTCTTGTCACTCGTTAATTTGAGAAGAGATGATATATGTGTATGGAAAAAAACCAATTTTCCATGTAACATTGGTATTTTTATTCTCAAACACTTCTTATATTTGTCTCTTAGTTGTTTAACCTTTAAGTCTGAAGTAGCACATGCTGCCTTAATTTAGTAATGAAAGTATATGTGACGGAAATGAGTTTTGGGACAGAATTGGAACAAAAAGAACCAGAAGCAGTTGCTGTGTTTTCCTTAAAGAAGTGGGTCTATGTAGGTCTAAGGAGAGGGGAACAATGGATATCTTTGTTAGTGAGACAAAACACGAGGAGCTGCGATGTATATTCTGTTATCAGAGGAAAGACCGCAGCAGTTGGATAAAAGAGGAAACAAGGGACAAAATTAATTACTGTTATTGATCGTATTTTGTAGTGCCTTGAGGGCTCCGCTGAGGCAAGGGTACCACTATGCTACTGTACAAATGTGCAGTGTGTCACAATTCCTGCCTCAAAGAGCAGAGGAACGCTGAGATGAGACCAAGGGACAGGGAAATGAAGTAGTGTGCCCAGGAACACAGAGGCTGTCTTGGGGTTCATTCCAGTCTCCTCTGGATTCATGGTGAATTCAAATATGGAGAATTGGAGGGCTGTGCCTTTGAAGATGAGGACATACAATACAGACATTATGTGGGAGGATACTGGAAGCCAGTGCATAGATTCAAGGCTTCATGGACAGAAGACTGAACAAAAAAAGGTGAATTTATTTGCAACTTATTCAGTGGTTGTTATTAGAAACATGAAGATGTCTTCGTACAAAATGTGTAATACAGCTAATAATAGCAGAGTTGGAAAAAAGATACTTTGCAGTTATTGAATTGAAAGTTCCAAATTGTGGTTGCCTGATTGATTTGAAATAGTGCCTGGTCTTTAATGGTAATATTTAATTTAAAGTAGAATTCATTGCAATTTTTGTGTTGGTGGCATATCAGACTAAAAGGACTGGGAAGAAGTTCTTTATGAGAAGCTGTTCTTAAAGGAAGACATGAAAGGGGGGACATGGCAGTTATTCTGAAAAACTGCAGAGCCAAATAATAACTGTAAAACATGTGTCCCAGAGACCTGAAAGTGTTGAATGCTCCTGTACTGGGTGGTGTGGGAGCATACACATCCTCACATAAAATAGTATTTGACTGGAATGTTTTGTTATAAATGAGCAGAAAGACAAACCAATTTGTTCATTGAACTGTCTGAAGTTTTAGGTGTTAATGGATAAGCTCTGTCTGCTCAATCCAAGTAGTGTAAAACCTGAAAGGGACTTTGGCATCTGTAGAGTCTTTATGAATGTACGTGCCATAAGTTATTTCTTTTGATTTCATATAGCTGTTAGAAGAAGGAAGGTAGGCTAACAAGGTATTTTATGGGGTTTTTTTCTCTGTTCTGATTAAAAAAAGTTGGAATTTCCTGAAGTGCCTAAAAAGAAATTGTAATTAGAATTGAATAAATGTAGGAATTCCCAGATAATGTTTCCAAGGAGATGACTTTGGAGGTAATTTTTAACTCTTATGTTTGTTTTTTCTGTGCAGCTACAAAATATGTTGTGTTCCATGTACATAGAATTTTTTTTTCATCCTTTGCTGTAGATGTACCAGTATCATAGGTAGTCAGTGTGTGTGGCTTTTAATAGTACTTAAAAGTTGGCTTATTTAAATGTTATTTCCTTGCTGCTGTATTATGTCAACACAAGATACCTTCTGGATGAGAAGACAAAGCACACTGCAATCTGCTCTTAGATGTAGGATGACCACCCTTAGTCATGAAGACATGCAATGAGAAGGAAAGGTCCCTAATTCTAGCATAAATTAAACTCTTAATTTGGACTCTAAAATCCTGAATTGTAGTTAGCTATTGGTTTCCCTCCCTGAACTTCAGTATATTATCATTATTGTAGAAAATTCTGGATTAAATATTTAAAGTGAGGGTAATTAATTCTTACAATCTGGTTATCCTGTCTCTTCTGTGAGAACAGTGATAAATCAGTTTGATTGCTTTTTTTAAATTTGTTTGTTGGAGATTGTAATTTCTTGCTACAAGCAAAATAATGAAAAAAACAATGAATCATAAGACCTTACAGGTTTTGGGGTTTGTGTTCTGGTAAAGCAGTGAATTTGTAGTTAAAACCTTGAGTAAGAAAAATGTTGAGTGGTTTAACACAACGGATTTGTTTAATTTGTGGCAGCTACCTTTAGTAAGCTTTGTGTAGCTCAAAATTTTCATGTTTTGTTTCAGTACTGTTCAAGGATGCTGTTCTAGCCAGATCTTCTGTCTTTATTGTCCTAGTCAAGTTACTACACAGGTGTCTTCTCCAGGTATTACCAGGTTGTAAGAAGGACAAAAGATGATTTTATTGTTGCTCTGAAGTCCTAGTGAGAAACAAGGCTGGAGTTTTACTGGATTTAATGACTCACCTGAAATTGGGATGCAGATCTGTACTAGTGAATAAAAAAGGCAAACAGAAGCAAAGATGTGCAATGTGTAATACATTGTTTCTAAAATGAACAGAAATACCATATGAAGATGGAATCTGAAGATTTAAGCAAAACAGAGATGTCACTCAGCACGCAGGACCAACTGTTTTCAGCTTATTTAGTATGCAAGAGCATCGTTGCAGATGACTCACAGTTAAAATGCTTTACATAAAATTGCCAAAGTATTTAGTTCACGTCAGGTGATGGAAAGACACTTTAAAAATAGTAGTAAGAACTGTATTCAATTACTCTCACTGGTTTATATTTTTTGTGGGGGTTTTTTAGTCTTTATTTTTAAGATCCCTTCTGTAGTCTTAAAATATGAAAATGATGCCTTAAAAGGAATAATTAAAAGAAATTATGCAAGACTGTACTTTTGCTTGTGATTTAGTGCCAGAAGTTTACCTTACTCAGAAAATGCAAATTCCATTCCAAAATAGACATTGCTATCTGAAAGGCTATTCTAAAACTCAACTCTTCCTAACGTATTGTGTTTCAAAAATCTGTATATCTTCTGTACACTTCATCAGTGCTCCCAGAGAAGTAGGCTCGACTGCTTTTATCCTTGAAAGCTGTGGTTTTGTGTGCTGTATTTATGTATTTACTACAGGTTACATAACAGCATAAAAATAACTGAAGGAATAATTGAAGGTCAAGGCGTACATTTACTTCAGTATTTTCTCTAGTACTGATCAATAACAGAAAGGGAAGAGGACAAGAATATACTTTCCCCCATTTCTTTTGTGTGGTGTCAGCCAGTAGCAGTTTGTGTCTTGGGGGAGTTAAGCTTGGTGACACTGAATTTAGTAACAAACTGAGTTCCTCAGCTGCAGTGGATGTTAAGTGGGGAAGCATTGCTTTTTGTTTGTTTTGAAGCCTCTGTGTGCAACTTTTGATTGATAAACCCTAGTTCTGGTACCAGAAGGGACAGTGAATCATAACTGAAAGTCATTCTACATGCACTTGCATGCATTGCAATTTTTTTTGGTAGACTTTATACAAAAGGTTTAGTACTTTTTAAATCTGTTGTTCAGTCTTGAAACAGAATCAACTGTTAAAAAAATGGTGAGGTTTCTTTTAGCAGTAGGTGGGATTCTTTGTTTTTTCTATAATCTCTTATTCCCCATCCACTTCTCCCTTTTTGTAGTCCTTAATTTGTACATTTGTGGAAGGATTTGGAGTTGCAGATTTTCTGACTTTTTATAGTCATGGGTCCTAACAGTTTTATCTGTGTGTAGCCTGCGTTCTGGGGGCTTCCTGGCCCTCTGTAGCAGCAGCAGCCTCTTTGTCTTCATTTATGGCTGTTGGGAAAGGTGTCTGGGGAATTAGAAGTATTGTCAAACATGCTTATGGCTTACACCCGAAGGGAGATCGTTGCTACTTGCTTATTGTGTTTTCATTGCTGTGCTGAAATCTTTTTTCCCATGGATGCGGTGCTGCACACTTTTGTCTCTGCATCCTGGATTGGGGTTTGTGTGCCTGGGCTCAGCGTTGGAAAGCCCATAGAAGCGTTTCTGGCAGTGCACAGAGAGGGCCATGGTGGCTGATGCTGCTTGGGCAGAGCAGTCTGCTGTAGCAGGGTGAGGATCAGAGTGCCTCGAGTGAAATAGTATGGACTAAGCACCAATAAATTTTCTTGAGGCTTCGATTGTTGACCCTCTCTTTTGCCATTTTGACACGTTGCTGCTGTCATCATTTGAGAGAGATGTGATTGAGTTGGAGCTTAAGAAATCTGAAGTTGTGGTGGGCAGCTCTTTTTGGCAGGACAGCCTGAGAAGCCAACAACAGCTGTGGTCAGACAGTCGTGGGCAACGCTGTGGCCAGATGGAGGAACAAGGTGTGATCTTCCTGTGTGCACAGGCTGCCTGTTTTGCAGGGCAGGAAGAGAGATCCATCCCTTATTATCCCCTCAATATGCCAGTATTGTGAGGACTGACAGGATGAGAAGGGATTCAAACCTTGACCTTCATGCCTGTGTAGGTGAGCAGAGCAAACAGGGAACAGGCAGTGGATTACACAGTGCTGTGAGGGGACAGGCAATCTGTAATATGCAGCAGCTAAATGCTCACCCTTTAGTCAGGGTGGAGGACAAACTTACAGTCTAAATGCTTTGTTGTTAAGGTAAAAAGGCAAAGTCTCTTACTGCAGCCTGTATAGTTTTACAGTAATGGTGCTTAGCAGTTACGTCTTGTCTTTGAGTGCTGAAAAGTATTAGCTACTGCCAGTGCTCAAAGTAAATCTCAGAGGTGAAAAATAATGTTTTATCATTCCAATAGCTGCAGTTTGTTTAAAAAAGCAACCAAGCAAAACCAAAACAGCAGTACAGGTATTTTTAATTTGACTTTTACAGTTCAGCTTACTCTTCACAATAAAGTGGATTTTTTCTTCAAAAAGAACTGAAAGATTGCTGAATTGATTAATATTCAAAGTGGGCTGCTGTCTTGAATTTAACAACTGTAAGGAGTAGGAATTTTATTAAAACTAAACATTAATAATTACTGCTGTTCCATATGCTTAAATTTAATTGGGATGAGAACTTCCTCCCAGTCAAATATTCAAATGAAGGCTCTTGAAGCTCCCAGTGTGAGGTTGGAAAGGCAGTGAGATGAAGAGAATGTCCTCAGGTAGCAAATAAAAAGATGTTGTACCTTCTATTACTCCTTTTCCATCTGGGCAGCAGACATGATTTGCAAGTCCCACAGTCAAGTTTTAGGGAAGAGAGAAAAAACCCAGCTGCCTGTGGTGTTAGCTGTGCATTGCAAATGAAAGTGGCTGTAAGTATGAGGATGGTAGCTAAGTGGTGAGCATCTCTGGGCTTCTGAAGTTCTGGAACAGAGGTCATTAATTCTTTCCTTTCAGTGATGGCCCCTAACTCTTGGAGATCCTGAGGGATGAGAATTGAAAAATACAAGGTTGGCTAAAAATACTGTTAATTTCAGGTGGGAAAATTGTTAACTTTTAGTTAACGTTTCCATTTCGTTATGATTTTAAGAAAGCCATGTTTTAAAAGTTTTGTAATAGTTCCTTTTTCTTATAGAAGATTTAAGATTCTTCAGAGCACCTCCATTCCATTTTCAAAAGCAGTATTTACTGGGAAGAACATATTTCGTTGTAATTTAGGGGCAAGAAAAAGTGTACATTATTTTTAATTATTAAGATATAAGAGCAGAAAAATCTTCAACTTTGGCCTTGAGGCTGTTATTGTCATTTCAGCTTTGGTTTTAGAACCAAACATCTTTTTTTGAGACAGAATTATGAGAGGCCCCCAACTTGTTTCCTTTTTTTTTTTTTTTTTACCCATTGGGCTGTGTGTTTTTTTAGATGAGAGGCATGTATCTCTAAAGGACTGTAAATACTCCCCTCCTCCCCAATAGATGGACTTCTCACATCCTTAGGCTAATGCAGAGAATGATGATTTACATTATTGCTTCATTTAAACAATAACTCTTGGTAAGAAATAAATACTTCATTCCCAAATGGCGTCTGCAGTACTTAGAGGTTTGGCAAGTTTTCAGGAGGATAGGCATGAATTCAGCACTAAACTGCTGCTGCTTCTGTGGAAAACAATGAGCTGTGTCATTTGATCAGGGACAAAGTGACTACTGAGCAGGGGTGATTACGAGGAAGTAGCTTTTAATAATAAAGAAAAAATACAATGTCCCATGTGAAACCATTCCCATAGCTTGTTTGTAAAGTAAATAATGCAGTTCATGTGCTAGGGTGAACAAACAGAATTGGTTGTAACAAATGCAGTCACTGTCTGTTTCTCTAGAAATCCTCTTCTGGCTTTATTGCTTCTTGTACTGCTGGTATGCTTGCCCACTGGTTTGTTTTGTGGAAACGCCTCTATCCTCTTGCAGTCCTCCTTGGGTTAGAAGCACAAACCCTTTTTTTCTTTTTTTTTTTTCCCTTCTTTTTCCTGCTCAAAGAAGCCATGAAGTATTCTGTTGCCTCTATTGAACTCATGGGAGGAGTGTTGCATGAATGAATGGAGGTCAGTTGCTATTCTGTAAAAGCTTAGTCTTTAATTATCTGTTTTTCTGGTCTGATTGGGCTTGTGCTATTCAGTACAGTTCAGGTTTTTTTTGTGCTATGTCCTGGTTCTGGCCAGGACAGGGCTAACTTTTGCAGTAGCCAGGAGAGGGCATGGCTAGGACCTGGAGGTTGTTCTGTACCACCTCACATCATTGCTGGGGGCGGAGGAAAGGGTTCTGCTCTGGTCAAATAAATGTGGTGGTGGGAGATGAACGATCTAGTATTTGTCTGTTTTCAGGGGGTTTCTCTGTGAATTGTTTCTTTCTTGTACCCTCTGTCATCCGCATTTTTGCTGTTACTGTTTGTTT